>CAUYQG010081564.1:0-68841 GCA_963574415.1 Tarsius wallacei | reverse complement strand
GAGAGAGAGAGAGAGAGAGAGAGAGAGAGAGAGAGAGAGACAGAAAGACAAATAACTAGAACTTCTTAAATTTACCAGATATTTAATAACAGTAAAAGTTTTTTTTAATAATTTGTGTGTGTTAATGATATGGGGTTTTTTAAAGTTTTTATGTTGCAAGGATACCTGCACATTAAATTAGATGTCTTTTATTTATTTCAAAATAATCTAAAGAAGGGAAGGAAATATATGGATGAACTAGACTGGTCATTGGTTGACAGTCGGTAAAGTTGAATGAGAAGTGTTTATAGTCCATGAGTCTTTGTTAGGCAACTCTTTCTAATTTCATATGTCTATTGAGTTTTTCATGATTACCATTTTAAAAGAAATTAGACCTAGACATAGTGTAGTGACTCTACTGAATATATTTCATAAATCGTCAAAGCAGTCAGACAAGAGAAAAATAACTTAAAATTACTGAGAAGTAGTACAGATCATAAAATTTCAAGAATAGATCCTAGAAATATAAAACAGACTTATAAAGTAGGGAAGGGGATAAATGGCAAAAGGGAAATAAATATTGCAAAACAAGGAAAGAAAAAGTAGGCAAAGGGAAGGCAGAGATTAACAGAGAAAACAAGGCAAACACACAAAAAATAAATGGTAATATAGTCTAAATATATTTCTAATCATAATGAAAAAATGTGCTAAATATTCCAGTTTAAAAACAGCAATTGCATTCTGAATTTCAAGAATTCAGTCACAGCTGGGCTCCGTGGCTCACTTGTAGTCCCAGCATTTTGGGAGGCCGAGGTGAGTGGATGGCCTGAACCTGCAGGTTCGAGAGCAGCCTGGGCAATCTGGACCTCATCTCTACAATAAATTAAAAAAATAGCTGGGCGTGATAGCACATGCCTGTAGTTCCAGTTACTTGGAAGGCTGAGGCAGAAGAATCGCTGGAGCCCAGTAAGTCGATGCTCAGGTGGCCACGGAACTCCAGCCTGGGAGATGGAGTGAGATTCCAACTCAAAAAAAAAGAAAGAATTCAGTCACAAGTTGTGAACAAGAAGCATACCTAAAACATAAAAAACACTTGCAGTTTGAAAATAGAAGAATAATATTATCGGAAGCAAATACTAGTCAAAGAAACCTGGAGTGGCTATATTAATAAGTAGCTATTTTCTATTATATTAATATTACAATGTACTTGAAACTCAAAATAACCTTTGTGACAGATAAAAAGAGTACTCGCCTAATGCAAAAGCGAGTATTAATAACAATTTATTAATAACAATTTATTGTGCACCAATAAAATAACCTCAAAATATGTAATGTAAACATTAACAGATACTGTAAAAATTATTATAACTACAAGAAGAAATCGAGAAATTTCAAAATAAAAATATTTTCGCAGTCCTTTCTCTATTGTTAGGGTAGGAAAGTAATATTTAGTTGACTTTAAAATGTTGAGTAACACAGCTAACAAAGTTGTTTTAATGGACTGAAAGAAGCCTTAGGCACACTAAGACATGTTAATTTGAACATGTGCTAGACAAAATGAAAGAGAATAGAATGCACTGCATTGTTTAAAAACTAAATTAGTTTTCAAGAACTGGTATTACACAGATCTGGTTCTCTGATCACCACATAATTAAGTTAGAAGCCTTACTTAACAAAGAATAAATAACCTTGATACAGTTGACAATTTTAAACTATATTTTTTGACAACTGATGGATCAAGGAAGCAAGCATAATGAAAATTAAAATGCTTAGAATTTAGTTTGGTAAAAAAAAGTTACAAATCAAAACTTGTGAGAAAGAAGACAAAGTCAACCAAAAATGTAGAACAATGTAGGATTTAGAGTTGACCCACTATTGCCACATACATTTGTGAAAGCTGTGGCCAGTACAAGGCTAACTAGCTGAGCAGGTAAACGGGTTGAAATCTAACCACATTCCACTAGCCAAAACTTGTCCCTGCTGGGTTGACTGGAAGGGAGATGGTCCTCTTTTATCTGAAAAGGTGCCATAGATGGGAAATAGCCACCTTAATCAACAGGCATCAAATAGCAAGAAAATAACCAATGCCTGTGTGTGAAGACAATATACTCCTTGACTGTATGAAAGCCATCAGACTAGAACTCAGAATCAGAAATCAAAAACTAAAAATGTACAATCCACTTAGCCGACTTAGAAAAAATGCATTTCAACCTAAAAAGATGCTTGTATTTGTGCTAAACAAATCCTACTTTTATGCAAATGAGAACATGTCAATTTATGTATCTAGCATCTAAAGCTTGCACAAAATTGTTCAGCAGGTAAAACGTAATCTGAAGTCATGCACTAGGTTTTCTTTTGCGCCAGTGACTTCACCTGATTTAATCTCAATTTCCTCATCTACAAAAGGAGTTTGATCTTCAAGGGCATTTCTCATTCTAAAATTCTGTGACTTGCTTGTCTTTTGAAAAGGAAAGGTACTTGAAGGCAAACTTTTGTCTCTAAATTCAAAAGGGTTTCCTTTGAGATATTTCAAAAGCCACTTCCAAAGAAATCCGAGAAAATGGTTTTACATGGCCAAATAGTATGTAACTTTACAAAAAAGTTATGATTGCTTGCTTCTGCAATTTTAATCACTAATTGATATTTTGTAAAATAGTTCACAAGTAGCAGTGCAAAGCAATACACATAATGTAAAGGACATATAAATCTTTTAAGCATTTAAAGTAGGAAAGTCTGGACAATTTTAGACGTATAATATTGTAGCGCATTGTTTCCCAATGTGGTATACATACCACAATTAATATGTCTAACAGTTCCAGATGATCATTTCTAATTCTATATTTTTTATATATTTTAAGATTATATGTTGATAGATAATAATAATATCGCATTGATAATTTTATAGAAATCGCTTTAACCTTAACTCTTAGAGAAATATGATGTAAAGAATTGGAGTAAATGTAAAATTAAATTAGAGACTTCTGGTCCACACAAGATGAGATAAACTTATTTCCTTCTACTACTTCTCATTAAGTAGAACTGTAACTCCTGGAAATAACACAAGGAGCAACCAAAACCCTGATAGGCGGAAAGAGAAAGGCAAACTAACTAGATATTCCGGGACTGAAGGAAAAACATGGCAGGGTGTTCTGCAACACTATCAAAAAGCACAAGGCAACCTAGGTCTGGTCTTCTTGACTTCCATGCTAGTAGCAGAAGGCACATTTTCCCCTCTGGTCAAATAGGAATTCTACCAACAGCAACAAATACCACCAGGAAGGGAGAATCAATCAGAGGCTCCACCGAAAATAAGGAAAACTGCTCACCTTCTGTACTGATGGATTCTGAGACTTCTCTCCCCCTTCTTCTAAAAATCTCCCATCAGACCGAAAACCAGGAAAGTTACAACTTGAAGGACAAGCAACTGATGGCAACACTAAGTTAACACCGATACTGAAATTATCTGACAAAGCAGTCATCATATAAATACTTCAACAAACATTCTTACCAGTCTTATTCAATATTGTACTGGAAGTCCCAATACAAGCAATCTGACAAGAGAAAAAAATAAAAGGCATTCAGATCAGCAAAGAAGCAATCAAACTATCTCTGTTCTCTGATGACATAACTGTATACCTAGAAAATCATAAAGACTTCTCCAAGAGGCTTCTAGACCTAATAAATGACTTCAGCAGTATTTCAGCATACAAAATCAAAGTTAAAAAATCAGTAGTATTTTTATACACCAATAATGCTCAAGCCAAGACCAAATCAAGAGCTCAATCCCATTTACAACAGTCGCATATACACACAAAATACCTGGGAATACACTTTTAACCAAGGTGGTAAAAGATCACTACAAGGAGAACTAAGAAACACTGATGAAAGAAATCGTAGATGACACAAACAAATGAAAGAATGTTCTATACTCAGAATGAATCAGAAGAATCAATATTTTTTAAATCACCATACTGCTCAAAGCAACCTACAGATTTAACACAATCCCTTTCAAAACACAAGCATCATTTTTCACAGAACTAGAAAAAACAAAACTAAAGTTTATATTGAACCAAAAAAGAGTCTGAATAATCAAAGCAATTCTAATTAAAAAGAATAAATGAGGAGGCATTACTCAGCCTGACCTCAAATTTTACTACAAGGTTATAGCAACTAAAACAGCACACTACTGTATGAGAATACGTAGATAGGTAGATCAATGAAACAGAATAAAGAACCCAGAAACAAAGTCACATACCTACAACCAACTGATCTTTGACAAAGCCTACAAAAATAAACAATGGGAATAGGACACCCTATTCAATAAACTGTGTTGTGAAAAACTGGCTAGCCATATGCAGAAGAATGAAACTAGACCCCCACCTCTCATATATATATATTAAATCAAGATGGATTAAAGACTTAAAATGTAAAACCTGAAACTATAAAAATCCTAGAAGAAAACCTAGGAAAAACTCTTCTGAACATCAGCCTAGGCAAAGAATTTATGATGAAGACCCCAAAAGCCAATGTGACAAAAACAAAAATAGACAAATGAGACTTAATTAAATTAAAATGTCCCTGCATAGCAAAAGAAGTAATCAACAGAGTGAACAGAATATTTGCAAATTATGCCTCAGATAAAGGACTAGTATCCAGAATCAACAAGGAACTCAAGCAACTCAACATGAAAAAAAGAAATAACCCAGTCAAAAACTGGGCAAAGAACATGAACAGACATCTCCAAAAAGAAGATATACAAAGAGCCAAAAAAAAACACATGAAAAAATGTTTGACATCACTAATCATCAGAGAAATGCAAATGAAAACCACAATGAGATTTCACCAGTCAGAATGGCTATTAGTAAAAAGTCAAAGAACAACAGATGTTGGCAAGGAAGTGAAGAAAAGGGAAGGCTCAAACACTGTTGGTGGGATTGTAAACTAGTTCGACCTCTATGGAAAACAGTATGGAGATTCTTCAAGATCTAAAACTACAATTACCATTTGACCCAGCAATCCCAGTACTAGGTATCAAACCCAAAGGAAATAAATCCCATATAAAAAATATACCTTTACTCGTATGTTCATTGCAGCACTACTCAGTAGCAAAATCATGGAACCAGCTTAAGTGTCCATCAATGATTGACGGGATAAAGAAACATATGGGCTGGACAAGATGACTCACACCTGTAATCCCAGCACACTAGGAGGTCGAAGTGGGAGGATCACGTGAGGCCAAAAGTTCAAGACCAACCTAGGAAACAAGGTGAGACCTCGTTCTACAAAAGATACACACAAAAAATCAGTTGGACATGGTGGCACATATCTCTAGATGCAGTTACTCAAAAGGCTTTGTAGAAGGATCACTTCAGCCCAGGAGTTCAAGGCTGCTATGAGCCATGATCAGTCCACTCCACTCCAGCCTGGGTGAGAGAGTAAAACCCTGGCTCAAGGCTTAAAAAAAAAAAAGTGGTACACCATGGAATACTACGCAGCCATAAAGAAGAACAAAAGCATGTCCTTTGCAGCAACATGGATGGAGCTGGAGAATACTCAGAAACAGAAAACCAACTACTGCATGTTTTTGCTTATATGTGGGAGCTAATGACCATAAAGATGGAAATAATAGACAGTGGGAACACTGGAAGGGGTGGTAGAAAGGAGAATTGCCGTTCAGGAGTTATCCATCAGGTAAAATGGTCACCATCTGGGGCATAGGCCATCTGAAGCCCAATCCCCACCAGTACACATGTCCATGTAACAAACATGCATGGGTATCCCCTGAATCTAAAATAAATTTAAATAAATATCACATTTATACCTTGAATATACATATATGCTATTTGTATTTGTCAGTTCTAGATCCATAAAGTTGAAAAACTCTCATTAAAAATCTGCAGATAGCCTGGCTTGGTGACTCAGCCTGTAATCCTAGCACTTTGGGAGGTTGAGGCGAGTGGATTGCCTGAGCCTGTGGGTTCAAAACCAGCTTGGGCAACTTGGCGAGACCTCGTCTCTACAATAAATCAAAAATGAGCCAGGCATGGTAGCATGCACCTGTAGTTTCAGCTACTTGGAAGGTTGAGGCGGAAGGATCACTGGAGTCCAGCGGGTTGATGCTGGGGTGACCATGGGTGTGCCACTGCCCTCCAATCTGGCTTGATGGAGTGAGACTCTGACTCAGAAAATATATATATCCAGATAAATGGGCTTATGTCTATTGTTTCTAGCATCTTGCATTCAACGTGTTTTGAGATTCATCCATGCTGTCCTGTGTAACAGTAGACTTCACTTTTATTTCTTACCAGTATTGTTAAATTAATATACTATAATTTTGGCTTCATTCTCCTCTTGATGGATATCTAAACTGTTTCCTTCTTGGGAATATGATAAACATTAATAACAAAAAAGTATTCTTTTGAAAAAAATTTAAACAGATAAAAGCCCAACAAAGAGATAGAAGCCATAAGAAATAATCAAATGGAAATTTCAGAACTGAAAAATACAATAACCAAAATTAAGAAAAAAAAGCATCTTTAATGGGCTTATTAGTAGGATGGAGATGACAGAGGCTAGGCTCAGAGAAACAGGGAAGAAATAAATAGAATTTCTCCAATCTGAACAGCACAGGGAAAAATGGAAAAGACAAATTAGCAGCGCTTCAGCAGTCTGAGACCATAACAAGAGACCCAATATCTGTTTACTGGTGTCAAAGAAGGAGAGACAAAATAGAACGAGTCTGAGAGAATATGTCTAAGACATCATGCCTGAACACATCTCAAATATGACAAAAGACAAAATCCTATAGAGTCAAAAAAATAAGTGAATCTGAATAAAATACATCTAAAGAAATCTACACTAAGATACATCAAAATAAACTCCTGAAAACTGAAGACAAAGTAAAAATCTTTAAAAAGAGAGAATCGATCAGGGAAATGTTAGTTTGAATATCAGTAAATTCTTCATCTGAAGACAAGGAGGTCAGAAGGAAGCTTCATATTTTTTAAGTGCCAAAAGAAAAGTATTGTCTGCCATTAATTCTATATCCAGCAAAGTATCCTTCAGAGATGAACAGGGAATAAAGGCCTTCTACATAAAGGGAAGCCAACATAATTTGTCTCTAGCAGCCCTACCCTTAAATAATGACTGGAAAAATGTTTTTCTAATGGAAAATAATGACAAACATGGGGCATCAGGAAGAATAGTGGAAAGAACAGAAATGTTAGTATAAATAATAAATTAACCTCTTGAATTTTCTAAATCATATTTAAGTTGAAAAATTTGTAATACTTTTGAATACTAAATATAATTATGTTTAAATGAGATTAGGGTAAAGGAACAAAATGGATGTAAGGTTTTCACATTCACTGGAAGTTTTAAACATCGATACCAGAAAACCATGGCAAGTTCCCCACATATATTATATTATCAACAGCAGCCACTAAGAAAACTATACAAAGTGTTATACACAAGTGAATCATGACAAAATTCTGAAAAACTGTTCAAATAACCTACAAGAAGGCAAATGTCCTTTAGGTGAGTGATTAAACAAACTGCAATATGTTTAAACCATAGAACAGAACTCAGCAGGAAAGAGGAATGAACTACTGATTCATCCAACAAGTTGGATAAATTGCCAGAGAATAAACCTAAATGAAACCAAAAAAATGCCAATCTCAAAAAGTGACCACGTTTCCATTTATATAAAGGGTTTAAAGTAACAAAATTATAGAAATGGAGAACAGACCAGTGATTGCCAGGGTTTACAGATAGGCTGAGGGCAGGTGTGGAAGAGAGATGGGCATGATTATAAAAAAGGGTTTTTCTGGTGATGGAAATGTTCTCTATCTTGACTATGATGGTGGATGCACAGATATATACATTTGACTAAATTTCCTGAAACGAAATGCATATACACACATAAATGAATTCAAGGAAAGCAGAACAATCTGAATAAAATTGGTGAATTGTATCAATGTCAATGTCCTAATTGTGGTAGGTTACTACAGTTTTGCAAGATGCTATGTTTGAGGGTAACCAAGTAACAGGCATACAGAATCTGTATATCATTTCTTACAAGTGCATGCACATTTAAAATGATTTCATACATAAAAATTGTTTGATTAGCAAAGTAAAATTAGATAAAAATATTTCATAATTGGAGAACAGGTGGTTTTGAGAGAAGAGGTTGTCAGACATTGGTGAGGCAGAGAGACAGGGAGGGTCTTGAAGAAACATAACACCTGCGGGAACACCCCTGCACCATTCTCATTATAAAAGTACTGCACCATCCCCATTATATAAGTAGCAATTTGAAATGTGGTTAAGAACATCCTCTTTAGCCAGGATGCTTTGTTCAAAGGGATTTTTGCCATTTGAATGCAGGTTCAATAACTTAATTAAGTGTCCTAACTTAACCTAAGCTTATTATAATATCATTAGCATGATATTAGCATAGAGGTTTACCCCCCCCCCAGTGGGCTTCTCTGTGGTACTTATGGGTAATAATGAAGATGGAGTAACTTTGGACAACGGCACACCTTCGCAGTTAAAGACTGGGACCAGAAAACAGCGAGGTGGGTGGGAGGTGGGTAAGACTCAAATAAGAACAACACTAGAAGGGAGAGAGAAAACCCCAAAGCATTCCCCCACTATGGATAACCCATTTCGGACCCCCTCTCTTTTCCTGGAGAGCTCTGTTGCTTAATAAATTTCTTCTTTCACTCATCCTTTTGGTGTCTGCGTTCCTTAATCTTCTTGGCTGTGGAACAGGAACCCAAGGTTGCTGTTCTAAGTCGACAGTGGAGTTAAAAACTCCTGCAACATTTTGGTGCTGTGACTCAGATCGAGGGATTCTAAAGGACAAGTAAAAACAGACCTGTTTCTTTACTTTTATTTCTGAGACTTCCCAATCCGCAAAGTAGTTTTCTCTCTATCAAAACCAACATGGCCTCTGTCAGCCTCTTAAGAGTAGATAGCATGCCTGCCATTCTGCAAGTCCCAGGGGACAGGCTTGCCGAAAAGGGCTTAGTCAATCCCCCATCGACCCTGGGTGTTGGGGATGTTGGCACTGTTCTAATCTGGTTTCTTTTCATGGATGTCTAGCCCTTGCATGGAGCTGGATTAAGTTTGGGAGTAATTTCTGGCCAAGGCTACATCTTGGAGTTATCCAAAGGCTCCCAAACTGATTCCAGTTCCCAACCTCCTGGTAGGGTATTGACAAAAGACTCCCAATCTTTCCTATCCCATTTTCTTCCTTTCAAAGTTGCCAGGGCTCCTATCCCTTCCTTGTATTCCATGTTAAAGACTTTTATGCAATGCGATACAATACTGGTATTTGATAGACTGAGCTTTAGATATAAGAAATGTGACAACGAGCAATGATGTTTTTGTCCTTTTTTAAAAAACAGAAGGACATAAGAAAAATGCTACAGGAGTTTTTTTCCCTCCATTACATCTGGGTTGCTTCTTTTATGTCAGGGACCAACATCGTTTTGCTAATGTGAAGGGCATGGTCCCACATAGCTCTTAGTTTTCTCCTTTTGGGCAAAATTTTGAAAGGCCAAAGCACCCCACCCCATAAAATGCAAGAGTATATTTTTTTGTTTAAGGCAAATATGAATTCAAAGCTACACCTTAGCTTTTCAAGCTTTATCCACCTGCTTAAAAGACTTTTCAAGATATAAATTATTAAGGCAATATGAACTTTTCCCTCTTGGAATACCATCAACCTTATGCCCTAAAACTCAGGTAGTCTATCTGCTCACTTCACTAAGACCTAAAAATTCCAGTTGGACTCTCCCATCTGTAATTATGAAAATCATATGTGGAACAGGCATACTTCCACAAGAATGTCTCGCCAAATAACAGCTATAATGTGTCAAAAGCCACTGGAAAGAGATTCAAAAAATCCATACACCTTCCTCACATACTTTGTATGCCCTCAGTTTGAATGGTCACACAACAAAGGAGGATTCTACCTACAAATTAGCCCTTTTTATTTTTGTGGGTGCTGGCAACTGATCAACAGTATATGGATACTTTTCAAAAACATAAAAGGAAGAAAACGCCTATGTAAGGACTGGTGTGTATGTTACTCATATGGCTGGTCCAACTCACACCCACCCCTAAGGTGTTCATACACAAACAGATACGCATACCTTCCTCCGGTACCCACACCACTCCCTCTAAATACCCTAGCTCAAACTCAAGTACTCCAACACATCTTTCAGATTTCCATACGGGAAGACCCAACAAGGCAACAAGGCTAAAAATCTAGGAGGTCCAGAGGTAGTCTCAGTCAGGGGTGAGGCACAGGTAAGCACAACTGAGTCCTGTGAACACAGTCCCTCCCACACACGTGGATGGAAGTCATGCTCACGTCTATGGGGACATCATGAGTATCTGAAGACGGGGAGAGTGGGGGGAGGGTCTTCTTTCTTCGATCCCAGTTGCTCATGTCAGTCAGAGAGAGAAAAAGTAGGGAATGCTTTCCTTTTGCCCCCTTCTCCTTCCTTTTGCCTCCATCTACATCTACAGTTTGTACTCCTCTAGCGTGCATCCTGTCACCTGGGACCCCATTAATCCTCAACTCCAAAATTTATTAAAAAAAAAGCAAAACATTAAATTCTTTTACACCCAGACAGGTTACAAGTTACAGGATAAAGAAACCCGGCTTCCAAAATATCAATTACAACACAATCTTACAATTAAAACTTTTTTGTAGATGTAAGGGCAAATGGTTGAGGTTCCCTATGTATATATAGGCTTTCGCCATGGCTCAACCAGCCTCTCCTCAGAGAGGCGGATGAAAAGAAAATATTAAAGTCCATGTTCCTTTTTTCTATGATAAATCGCTCAAATTAAATCTAGATCGGGACTATTAGTCCCCTTTCCCCCAAAACATAAAGGGATCATATGTTTAATCAATACTAAAAAACAATCTTTTACCATGTCAATCTACTTTTTCCAAACCAAACCTACAAGTGCTCTAATAAAATCTTCCAACTTTCTTAAATGCCAAAAAAAACTCAATGGTAGATAGCACCAGTGTTTATTATGTCATGCTCGCTAAAGTTTTTTTTATATAAAAAAAATCATGTCACCTTGCTGTGTCTGGCTACCTCCCATCTCCCCTTTAAAACAGCTAAAACTTTGCTTGTTGCTCACTGAATATACTTTACTAAGTCCTAGTACTCTCCCTGCAAAACATAAAATACTAGGTGCTCTGTGTCTGTGACACAATAGCGTGAGACCTGACCGCTCTCACCTAACTGTCCACACCTCACAACTAAAGCTGTAATTTCACAATTTATGAGGAGTCTTAACAAATGTACCTGTTCATAATTAAAACTAAATAGGTACAGAAATCATTTCACATCCACGTGGTCTGTTCCCTACAAAGAATTTTATACCAAACCATGACAAACAAAAAAAGGTTAAAACTTTCATAGTCAATTAAAAAAAACTTATAAGCTATTTTTTTCTCAGCCAAGTCTTAAAAAAACAACAACATGTCAACATGGAGGACTACAAGACTCAAGGACCAAAAGAGGCATCTCAATTGAAGTCACCATTACCAACAAAACTCCAAAGGACCATCAAAAACCTGGTAAAAATAAACTTGCTAAGGAGATGGTGTCTGTTGCCATGGGTACAATCTGCAGGGAAGCACTAAAAGCCTAGTTACCCCAAAGAGGCCTAAACCTCCAGGACCTCATCCACCACTCAGGCCAAAAAAACCACTGAAAAGCAGGTATACTCTCTTCTAAAGAGGAGGAAACACCTTGCTCAAAAATAATGACCACTGAGGGGGCCTGAAAATCAACTAAGGTGCCTGGCATAGCTTACCATCACCCCAGCAACCCTCAGGTAAATATTAGGCACTAAAATTCAAATTACTTTCTTAATTAACACAGGTGCCAGCTGTTTGGTCCTGGCCATCCATGTTGAACTATAAATAGCCTTAATTAAAGTTGCTAAGGACAATTTAAAATATAAATGTAGGTTATATAAAAAGATAAAAAAGGAAAAAGCCAAAAAATAAAATAAAATCTCAAAATTTAAAGACAGTCAATATAAAAATATGTTTTTGGTTAAAAAAAAGAATACAAAAAATAATTGTGTATAAAAAAGCCTACAATAAAATGGTTGGTTATTTTTAAAAAAGGAAAATATAGGACAAAAAATAGGAGGTTCACGTATATCAAGAAAAGGTATATGTATGTTGTAAAATAGTATATAAAACTCAGCAGACTTGGTAACTGGTGAGGGCTTTTCCCTCACTCCCCTTTTGTAGGCTGAAATTGGAAGAGACCCTACACTGTTCTCTTAATCCTATCAACAGCAAAGGTTGCCAAAATAAACTCTTGGATTCATCACACAAGGATAAAACCCTAAAACCCTAAAAAGTTTCCTTCACCAACCCCGAGAGATCTTCCAACTACTGGTGTGAGAAAATTGGAGTTCTCTAAAGATCACAAAGAGGCCCATAATTAATCTTTCATGACATCTCTCTATTCTTCCAATTCATCTAAGTCTCTTCCCCTCCAGATTCCTTCAAACAAAAGAAAATTACAACTCCTTTTTGACACATGTCTACAGGGAGACTTTAACTTCCCATGGAGTTCACTTTCTAATAGATCCTCTAAAAGCGATCAAACATTACTTAAGATTGGACCTCCCATCATCCAATTCAGAAAAAAAAATTTTCTTATTATATTATTACCTTTGCTTGCTGTTTTAATATTTATCTTAATCTGTATTGCTACGTGTTGTTGTCAGGGATCCTTTATTTTATATTTTATTTTAAAGATGTGGGGTACAATTCAGGATTAGGTATACAGGTAAAGTTTGGGCCTCCCTTTGGTCCCCACTTTGCCTGGTCTGAGGTCAGGTACCCTTATTGATATTATGTGCCCCCCTTACCTCGACAGTATCCTGCTACTGCCAATCCCCTTCTAATAGTATTATGATAAATGTTCAGGGTACGCTTGTGAGTGAGAATGTGTCGTACTCAGTTTTTTGTTTCTGTGATAGATCACTGAGTATTGACCATTTAATTTTAAACATCCATGGGGAACAGTTAACTGTCTTATAAGCATATCTTACAAGTTTATTTTAGTTTGCTAAAATATACTTTTAAAAAATCCATATTAAATCTCACCCACATGGTACAAGGATGAAAAGCCACAGCAGCTGCTATTAAAAATCAGCAAACATCCATTAATTCATTAGCTACTGTGGTCTTACAAAACTGTCAAACATTGGATATATTTATGACAAAACATGAAGGAACATGTACATTATTAAATAAAACGTCTTATTTCTGGATTAACACTTCTTTCCAGATTTAAAAAACCCTACAGGTCATTAAAAATAATATTTAAATCATTGATATGTTAAGAGAACAGACAGGCTCAGGACCCAGTTGGCTACAATTCTCTCTGTCCTCTCTAGGAATCTCTAATATGTGGACATGGGTTTTCCTCTTAAGAGCTCCTTTTCTTGTATTGTTCATATTTGGTCCATACATATAAATAAACCTAATAAACCGTCTTGTAAAATGTGTTTCTTATCACCTGGAGTCCATCAGACTTCAAATGGTGTTGCAGAAGGAGACCCACACGACAAAATTCTTCCAACGCCCATTAAACCACCATTGGGAGGACCCCTAACTGCCACTTTAACAAAGCCCCCTCACAGCTTAAAGAAATCAGAGTGGTCATTGCCCCTTTCCCCCAATGACCATTAGGGACACTTCTCCAGAGGAGTGGGGATGGGAGAGGAGGTAGTCAGATGCCAGCTAGGCAAAGAGACAGGGAGAGTCTCAAAGAACGGTGACACCTATGAAGATGCCTCTACACTGCCCCCGTTATATTTAGCAATTAAAAATGTGGTTGACATGGTTAAAAACATCCTCTTAAACCAGGGTATTTTTGTTCAAAGGGATTTTTTGCCATTTAGACACAGGTTAACTAAGTGTTCTAACTTCACCTAAGCTTATTATAACATCGTTAACATAACATTCGTATTGAGGTTTTATGCCCCCGAGTGGGCTTTTTTGTGGTATTTATGGGTAATAATTAAGATGGAGTAACTTTGGACAAGGACACGCATACGTAGTAAAGCCTGGGACTAAAAAACAGCTAAGAGGGTGAGAGGTGGGTAAGATGTAAAGGAGGAAAACGTCCCTAAAAGGGAGAGCGAAAAACCCAAAACACTCCCCCACTGCGGGTAACCCATTTCGGACCCCTTCTCTTTTACTGAAGAGCTTTGTTGCCTAATAAACTCCTTCTTTCACTCATCCTTTTGGTGTCTGCGTTCCTTAATCTTCTTAGTTGGGACAAAAATCCAAGTTTGCTCACTAAGCCAACAGTGGAGTTAAAAACTCCTACAACAGCATTTAGCAATGGGGAATATCCTGAAGGTGGCATGTGACTAGCTATAACCTAGGATCCCGGTGTGGTCAGATCAAGAATATGAGCTCTGAAATGTTGTGAGCTTGGTCTTGTCTGCCAAGGACCTGTTCTTTAGACCTTGATGTGCGTTCACCTACCAGTGAAGGAGGTAGGAGTAGGAATGATCTCATCCAAGTATTGTCAGAAGAAGGGGTTTTCCCAAGTGAAAATACATGATATTAACAGAAGAGAAATTAGCGGAGAAGGGTAGGAAAGACACCAGAGATTCTCTATATGTGGAGAAGCTCGGAATAGGGAATGCCTCCAACTCCAAAAGAAAAAAAAATACATAGCCAGGTGTGGTGGCTCATGCCTGAAATCCCAGCAATTTGGAAGGCCAAGGCAAAAGGATTGCTTGAGTCCAGGAGTTCAAAACCAACCTGGGCAATATAGTGAGACCTCATTTCTACAAAATATCAGGAAATTAGCTAGGTGTGATAGTGCGTGTTCTGTAGTCCCAGTTAACTGAGAGGTTAAGGAGGGAGGATTATTTGAGTCCAAGAGGCGGAGGCTGCAGTAACCATAATTGTACCACTGCACTCCAGCTAGGGAGACAGAGTGAGACCCCTAATAAAAAGATACCTGCCCACGCATGTTTATTGCAGCATTATTCACAGTAGCAAAAACATGGAACCAACCATGCTGTCCATTGAAAGAGGAATGGATTTTAAAAAAATGTGGCACATATACATGGTGGAATATTATGCAGCCATAAAGAAGGACAAAATTATGAGCTTCGCAGCAACTTGGATGGACTTAGAGTCTGTAATACTGAGTGATCTGCCACAGAAACAAAAAACTGAGTACCTCATGTTCTCACTCATAAGCGGACCTTGAACAATTATCATAATACTATAAGAAAAGGATTGGCAGGAGTGGGAAACTGCCAGGGAAAGGGGGGGACACACCTCATCGACAAGGGTACCTGCATAGTGAACATTTGTATACCTAACCCTGAATTGTACCCCACATTTTTAATAGAAAAAAATATGGAGTACCAGTCTCTGCTTCATCCCAACATTGCATAAGTGGAGATGCTCCTACAATGAGTCCTTTCCGACTTCAGGCATGTCTATCCATGACCTTTGATAGCTGAACACTGTCACATTAACAGAAATTTGGGCCGGGGAAGAATGAGCCAAGTTTCAGTTTAGAGGCTGGAAGATGGACTTGAGGTTCCGATAAGTTCTCAGATTCTGATTTGGTCACTATTTATTTTAGTCATCCTAAATGAAGATTCGATGAAGGGATATAAAATAGCTCCAACTGGGAGGAAACCTTCAACCAGGAAATTCACCTTTGCTTCCTGTTCTAAAAGAGCAGATATGCCAGAAGCTGTCGTTTCTGCTCTCCAAAGCTTGAATTCAATGTAGAAATATTTTCCAAAAGTTGTCTCAGAGAATTTTTAGTATGTTTGAACATAAGAGAATAAGCCTCATTACGTCGAACCGCACATCGTAAGATCTATTAATTGGCAAAGAGAGTACTTAGCAAAAAAAAAAAAAAAAAAGTCCCTGTCTGCCATAAGATTTCATTTTCTGAGTAGATTATGTGCATACATTGAGTCTTGATACTATCCAGCAATATAATTGTGTTTAAAAAATGTGATAGCTATGGATAATTTCAATAGGTTTCTAATGCTACCTTCTGGTAAGATCACAGATACTTTCCCTAATTTAAAAATGCACACTTTAGTTTATAATGCCAATCAAGCAATGTAATTGCTCATTAATGAAAAATTGGCACCTTGAGAAAAATGTTGGTTACCAATTATAGGATACTAAATTCATAAAATTACCTTCCTCAGTAAAATTAAGTAGAAGTAATTAAGTATGGTGAAGAGAAGAAAAAGAGACCACCTTTGCTACTGAAAATATCACTTTACAAACTTACTCTCTCCTCTTCAGCCACTTTTATTTTTCTAAGTGAATAAGTGTGACTATTAGCTCATTCTGCCAAACAACAGGAAATTCTGGTTAAGAAAATACATTTTAAATGATTTTTTCTCATCCTCTTATGGCTGTGAGAGAAGAGATTTTATATTATTGTGAAAGTACCCTCCATGTGATAGAAAATAGACGCCTAGCAAGTACAAAAATAAAAGGAGTCATCTGATATTTATTTAAGTAAAGTTATATAAACTATACTGTGATTAAGAGCATGGGCCTTAGAGTTAGACAAATTTGGGTTCGAAACAGCTCTGCTTTTGATTATCTGTGTGAATCTGAGCAATTTACTTAAATTCTCTGGGTCTCGTTTTCTTCATTTTAAAATAGGTGACATATGACTTATACATAGGGTTATTGCACAGATTAAATAATATGTTGATAAAGCACTGAAGTGTTTGGTATAGCACTTACCTCATTATGCTTAATAAAGTAATAGAAACAACGATGATGGAGATTGTTTTTGCTCCAATTGCTTAGATACCCAGGTTTAATCACGAATTGATTTTTGGTGAAATAATCCATAAATAGCAGGGGAAAGCAACACGTGTTTTAAAGAAAATGCTAATAATCTAAAAGTTTAAAGTATTAAAAGTCCTAATTATTTCAGATGCATTATACTGCAGCATAGGGTTTGCTGACGTGTGGTATGACCTATTCTATGGTTTCATAGGATAATCTTTCCTCGTCTATATATTTTACGTATTTTAGCTCTCTATGTGTGTGCATATAGATGTGATAAGACATGGCTAATAATTTGATATAAATTATTTACAATTGGCCTTCATTCTTAGGGTGAGACTATGTAAAGAAATCAGGCCCATTTAAAACCAAGCCAGAGAAAAATATTAAGTCAATTACAATACAACTTGTGTTTAGTGAGTTCAAAAAGAACGCTGAATATCTCAGACATTTTAATGATGAGATTACAGCGAGGTTCCTGGTAAAGAACAAGCAAAGTTGTCCAGGGACACATCCCATTTGTACAAATCATGAAGGATAGGAGTCAAAGTGTTGAGGAAGATGAACCCTCACTCCACACAGAACAAGGACAAGACCTGCCCTCCAGCTCTTCTGTGGAAACCCAGGAGGGGTGCCTTCTTCGATGTGTGATGGCCTTCTCTCTAAAACTGTACTGAAGAATTACAGTGTGTCAATAACAGACCACCCTTCACAGTCAGCCCTAAGCAAAATTGTGAAACAGATCAAGTCATCTTTGCCACTTTTCCCTTTTCCCCTAATACTTCTAGTCTCTCCCTGAGGCACATTTCTTCTCAGTCCCAGTAGGGTCTGCTCTCTTAACTGTCATTAATTTAGAAAGCAAGATGATTTCCCTTACAATGCCAACTGTTCAATAGTAACATTCCCCAGAAGTATTATAAAGATTCTTGCTGATCGAGAGAATCTTTAATCCCCAAAGAAAACCATTCCTAGAAGTGCAAGTTAGCATTATCATGAGTGCCTATGGGTATTTTGGGGACAGAAAAACGTTATTAGCATCACTGAAATTCTACACCATAGATATTGTTTATTGATGAAGCGTAATCTAATACTACTATTTTCCATATATTTAGCTTTCTTTCCACCCAGAGCAGACCAAACACACACACACACACACACACACACACACACACACACACACATTTGTTTCCATGAAAGAAAGCAGAATAAGAGGTGCACGTCAAGAAAAGAGATATAAGACAACCTGGCATGTGCTCTGTAAGTCCCAGAGACATCTCTGTACTGCTTCTAAAATAATACAATATAGGAGATGTGTTTTCCTGGGACTGTTCTGGCAGTCATAGGAAAAAAGAGCCCTCAGAAGGTTTTATTTTCTTGTCATCCTGGTGGGATAAAGTGATGTTTCAGTTTTGGATATATAAGTCATCATCTTTATCTATAATCTTAACATAAATTTTCCATCAAAGCTTCTCCTCTATGTCTTTCTCTTTATGCTCACAACAGCACTCAATTTTATTTATCCTCCAGAGAAAACAAAGAAAAAACTCTTTGATTTAGTACCTCCACTTGATTCTTCAGCTAACACAACCCTCTTTGCTTTCACTGCTGTTTACTTCAAAGAAGACATTCATGGTCATACAGCCAGTCTCAAATTATCATTCTGAAAACCGTCTTCCACCATCAATATTCCATGTTGCTAAAACAATTTTTCAGTCAAGAGTTTACTGAGGGGGAATTGATAAAATTTGGGATACACCATAGAAACAAGAGAAAGTGAAATAGATCGGCTCATATAGAAACAAAAAGCTTAGAACTTAATCACTGCTACCTAAGATTGGATTAATATGACTTTCTACCCTGACTTTCTGCTAAAACTTAAAAAATCATCAGAGGAAATTATCCAGAGGCTATTCACATGCAATAACTGGCAATCAAAAGGACATTAAGGAAAACAAAGCCAGAGAGAGAGAGAGAGAGAGAGAGAGAGAGAGAGAGAAAGAAACACTAGGCAACAGAATAAGGACTACAAGGGATACACACTAGAGTTATCAGCCCCAAACTTTAAAATGAATGTGATTAATACATTTGAAAAACTAGATGCTAAAATAGAAGGTTTTATCAGAAAACTGGACCCCACAAAGATGATACAATGAAATTCTAAAAAAAAAAAATAACAGAAATTAAGGATTTAATAAACGTTTAAAAACTTGTTAGTCATTGATTATCAAATTGGAAAATAGGTCAATAGAAAATTTTCAAACTGAAGCATGAATAGAAAACAATGGAAATATATAGAAAAAGAGCTTGTCATTTCTGGGATTTCATGAAAATGTCTAAGATACATGTGAAAAAGCTTCAGGACAAGAGAGAGAATGGGGCACATAGCTCAAAGAGATAATGACCTAACATTTTCCAAAACAAATGGTATTTTTTAAAGAACCTATATTTGACAGTATCAGAGTGAAGCTTTTTAAAAGCAAAGGCAAAGAAAAAAAGATTTTCAAAGTAGCTTGAGAATTATTGAATTATTTTTAAGAGAAACAGTAAGAATGCTAGCTGACCTCTCAAAGAACAATGGAATTTAGAAAATTTTCAAAAAATCTTTAGAATGCTATGAGAAAATAACTACAAATCTAAAATTCTATCAACACACACACACACACACACACACACACACACACACACACACCTGAAGGAATCTGACATTTGTTTAGAGGGAGAAGCTGATAAAGTGTTGTGTCTAACAGCCCTCCCACTTCAATTTTGGAGTGGATGGTGAGAACGTTGTTTGAAGTCAAAAGGCAAGAAAAAGGGGAAAATGAATAGTTCATTTTTGACATCAAGGTGTAAAAATACATTTGAGGAATGAGATCTAAGATGAATCTTAGAACTTTTCAATAGGCATGTAGAAACTAAGCCATGACACTTGATGGAATATATGTAAAGTAAAGCAATACCAAATTAGAAACATTTAAAGGTAAGAGACGTCTAAAGTAGTCTGAAAGGAGTAGACAGAAAGGTCACTGGTGGCCATAGGACAGCACTTTGAGAAACAAGGCAGGAACTGTATTATTCAATGTTCTTCAGAAAGACAGAACCGGAAGTACATATACACACATGCATACATGTAAAGGTGTGCATGCATCGATTGGCTCAGGTGAACGTGGAGGCTGGCAAGTTCAATGTCTACAGGGTAGGCAGGCTGGAGACCCAGGGAAGAGCAGCAGATTGAGTCCAGAGTGGGACGGTGGACCGAATTCCCTGTGACACCAGTCTTGTCTCTAGTAAAGCCTTTACCTGATTGGATGAAATACATCCATATCACGGAGGACAATCTGCTTTACTCAAAGTCTACTGACTTAAATGCAGTTCTCATCTTTAAAAAGTGCCTACACAGAAACATCTACAATAACATTTGAACGAATATCTGGGTACCGTGACCTAGACAAGTTGGCACATCAAGTCCATCGTCACAAGGACCAAAGCCAGAGAATGTTATGGTTTGAAGAGTATCGAGAAAGTGGAAAAGGAAGTCTTAACTGTTCTTTCAGAAAGCTTGGCTAAGGCAGGATTGGGAGAGCAAGCAGGAGGACTGGATAAAAAAAAGTGGTACATATACACAATGGAATATTACGCAGCCCACAAAAAAGAACAAAATCATGAACTTCGCAGCAACCTGGATGGACTTAATACTATAATACTGAGTCTATAATACTGAGTCTATAATACTGAGTGATCTCTCACAGAAACAAAAAACTGAGTATCACATGTTCCCACTCATAAGTGGACCTTGAACAACTATTGTAATACCATAGGAAAGGGAATGACAGTAGTGGGTAACTGTGGGGGTGCGGGGGGGGGGGGTGGGAAAGAGGGGTGGGGAGGTAGGATTTAGCAGTAGTGGGAATCTGCCTGGGGGGGCACACCTCATCAACCAGGGTACCTACACAGTGAATATTTGTATACCTAACCCTGAATTGTACCCCACAATTTTAAAATAAAAAAATAAAGAATGCTAAAAGACAATTGTGTAGGGGTGGTGTGGTGTGGTGTGTTGTTTAGAAGAGACTTGGCATATCTGTATTTTGGGGGGAATATTCAATAAAGAGAAAGATGGATAATATAGATGGGGATATGTATTGGGGCCAGACCTCTTAGGCAGGGGTGAGATTAATTTTTTTTAAACACAAAAGCAATATATTTAAGAATAGGTGCATTGATTTTGCAATATGTTAATTTTGTTAGCTATATAAGATATTCTAGGATGTTTGGGTAAAAGGAAAAATAATAAAACTGCATTTTATTATGATTTTAAAGCAGGTAAGTAGTCTTCTGTTAGAATTACATTGGTCACTTGTATACCTAATCCTGAATTGTACCTCACATCTTTAAAATAAAATACAAAAAAAAAAAAGAATTACAATGGGGAGGTTAGAGAAGGCTTCCTGCAAAAATGAAAACACTTTAAGCTGTTCTTAAAAACACAAAAAGTACCCCAGCAGAGAAAAGAGAATGGGAGGTATGTAAATGATTAAGTTTATCCAATCCATAGGAAATGATAACATTTGAGTACAGAAAGAAGCTTATTTAGATGTACTAAAGGGAAAATTAATATCATGAAAATAGCAATGCAAATTAGAATTTTCGGAAATAAAAACAGCAAGCTCTTGTATTTTGCATGCACTTCTTCAAAAACAAAGCATAGATTATAAATACATATGTTTCTATTACTGAATTATTTTATTTATACCTTTAAAAGTTTTAGATGAAGTTTTGTTCAATGATGATATCCAAAATATATTTTAAATATTGCTAAAAGATTCGACACAATTGTAGACTTTGAGGAACTTATAAAACACTGAAAACGCAAAGCTTACACACGATTATATTAAGTTCAAAAATATAAGTGAGTTTTCTAGAAGTTATAAAAAGGAAAAAATCACCTTCCTGAATAATTTACCATCTAAGAGAAGATAAAAGACAAATCTGTAAATTGCAATACCTCATAGAAGGAGGGCAAGAACATACAGTTCGTACTAACAAAGCTTATGGCATTCAAGGAAAAGCTAAACTCCTCCTCAGGGAGAAGAAAAGGGGTTTTATAAGGAAGAATGCCACGTTAGGTCAACTTCAAAGATGGCGCAGGACATCAAAGGGACATTGCAATAGTGGTGCGAAAATTCCATCATTCCATCTAGAACAAGATCAACCAAGGCCTGGACTTAGAGAAACATGGACTTAAAGCTAACATACGATTGCTCAGTGGCTGAAATTTAGAATCTATGTGAATTGATAGCAAAAACCAAAGCTTGAAGAATTATTTGGATCCATATCATCAAGAACATTCATGTAAAAAATATGTATTTTCCTTAATGTGACAGACAATGGGTTAGCCTTCAAATAGTTTTTTAGGCAGGAAAGGATGAATTCGAGTCAGTAGAGACAGGAGCTTATGACTAGTCAGAAGGATGTGGCAGTAGTTAATACAGGAAATAATTTGGCACTAATTCTGAGTTGTGGAAAAGGAAATAAAAATACTTTTTAAAAAGTCCTATAGCAATGTCTCCAGAACTCGAATTTTATAAGCCACTAATAATTCTTGGAATGGGGACTAACCTAGGACTACCAACACTTTATTGGACTAAAAAGGAACATTTAAAACGTACATTCTGATATCACTTCATGGCCTGTTCTGCAGTTAATATTGTCCACACAGTGGTGCTTGGAAGATCCTTACTAACTGGTTGGGCCATCAGGCAAAGGTGGCCTTGTGGTTATTCTCTCAACCCATAAATATGTACTATGAACCCACTATGTTTACTATACACTTCTAGGCTCTGGAATACTGCAGTAAACAAAAGAGTCACTGTTCTTTTAGAGTTTGTAGTTTAACAGAATGAGACAGAGAATTTAAAAAGCAAATGTAAAATGGACTATGAAGAAGAGTAAAGAGCTTTGGACTTTATTCTGAGGTAGGCGAGAAGCCTCTGGGGGCTCCTAACTTTGTTTTAATAAAATCACTATTGCTAATGTGTAGGATTTTCAGTGGCACTAGTGGAAAAGGGGAGACTAGTTGGGACAAGAAGTGAATTAATCCAGGTGATGATAGCACAGACTGGAGAAGCAGCTCTGGAATGGATGAGGAATAATTCCAGATATATTTGCAAAGTAGAGTTGACAAGGTTTGCTGATGGGTTGGACATGGTGGTGAGAGAAGCAGGAGGATAAAGGTTGACATTTAAGGCTGGATATGTCTTTGTTGTGGGGACCATTTTGAATATTATAAATGCCAGTAGCATGCATACCCTTGTTGCGTCACCAACAATGTTTTCAGCTATTGCCAAATGTCCTTTGGGGGACAAAAGTTTCCCCAGAACCACTGTTTAAGACTAGAGAAGGAATAGATTTGAAAGACAGTTGTCAAGAATGTGTTTTAGCATATGCTAATTTGGGATAGCTATTGTATGTCCTAAAGAAAATAAATCAAGTGGAAATTTGGAGATAAAGCTTTGGAGATATAGCTTAGGAGATAATTCAGGACTAAAGATATAAATATGCGTCATCAACATGTAGATGACATTAAAATTTTGAGAATGAAGGAGAGTAAATGCAGTTAAGGACAGAAGGTAGCTGAGAACTGAGCCTGGAGTGTACTGTTTAGTGGTGGGGAATATGAATCCAACCCAAGTAGAACCATTCACATGAAATAAGAATTCCAGAGGCCAAGACAAAACAGAATTTCACACAAGAGGGAGAAAGTACTTCAAATGTTGTTGAAAAGTTAAGAAAGATGAAGACTGGAATTTTGCTTTATCGATTTATTACTATGGAGGCTTTTGGTGACCCTGACACTAGCAGTTTTCGCAGAGAGGTGAAGAAAATTGTTTGAAATGAGTTCAAGAGACAGCACAGTTGAAGAAGTGGAGACTGCAAAAACCGAGAATACTTTAAAAGAGATCTGCTCTAGAGGAGAACAAAGAATGGGCAGTGGCTGGAAAGAAATGTGAGGTCAACGTCAATGTTTTTCTTGGATTTGTTTTAAAGATGGGGAAAAAAACAGCAAATGTTTTTGTTGATGTAAATGATCCAATGGGGGAAAAGAAGGTGGTCGAGGTGAAGGGAAAACAGGAGTGACGTCCTTGACTATGGCGGTGGACACCAGTATCCAGAGCACACAGGAAAGATGTTAAGAGCGTGAACAGTCCAATGTGGACACACCAGCAATGAGGGGTACCACATCTTCAAGCTCCTCAAGCAGAAGGGAGGGTCACATAGGCCATGCCACAGAAATAACTTCAGAGGCTTTCATTCCAAAATAGTTCATTCCAAAAAGGTAGATTTCAGTCTTGATGCTATTAATACATTTAGAAGGAAGGCATGTACCAAAGGCATACTGTTCATTTTGTTACATGGTTCAGCTTCATTTGAAGCTGAAGATATTCTCTACACTCCACTGTGAGTCAAGCAAGGGCCATTTTAGGTATATCTTCTTACATTGACCAAAGGATACAGTTGGATATCATAGTAGGTGCTAGGGTGGATACTAATATTCCCTGGGCAATATCATTTGCTCCTAAAAATGTTCAGCTATCACTTACATACATGAATCACTCCCTGCTGGTTCACATGTATACATAATTTTGGAAACATATTTACTGGGTAAAATAAATTCCACTGTGTTGAACTCCCAAATCTGAGTCCTAAATCTGCCCTGTTTTATGTAGTTGAAATTATTCTTTATGGCTTATTTCCAGTGCAGTATTCCCAAAAGGGAAAAAATGAATTGTCATGACCTTGAGAAATATAAAAGACAGAAATTTATTTGGGTCTATTCTGTAGCTAGATTATTTTCTGCTTACATCTATACTTAAAATTTCATTTAAAAAAATATACCAGATAGTAGTACAGCAATTTTGAAGATTATAAAGATAATGTCTTATGAAGTAATTTGCAATACAATTTCACACGTTTTGCAATAATACAAGAACAACTGGGGAGGTGATTTACTCTTGCAGGTTTGTCACTGCTTTTGCAGATACCAGAAAAGATCATCTTTGGTGATATTAATACATTTAGAAGGAAGAAGTTTACCAAATGCATCCTGTTAATTTTGTTACATGGTTCAGCATCATTTGATTGTATTTCCCCCCTAAGAACAGTTTATTGAAATGATTCCCTATAGCTATGAACAACTCAGATTATAAAATCTTACAATGCACTTGCTTGTAATTACAAAGTTAAATTCTGACACTCTCAAACCTTTAGCATACATGCTACGGAGAACCAATCTATTTCAATTCTACTCTCTAGTTCATTTAGTGTATTCCTTACAAAAGGTCAGCAATGTAATACTAATTGGATCAAATTCCCTTAAGCACTTTCTCTTCTCTTTCTGGTGCACAGCGGAATAAAATAGCTTCTCTTGCAGACACAAGAGAAGCCTAAAAGATGAAATAAGGACAACAGTACTGGATATTTCTAAAATGCTGATGCAATCTTTCTGCAGAGGTGCTTCTTGTGGCTTTTCTTGTCTTTGTGCACGTAGAGTTATCTGACTACTGTTAACTAAAACATTCATTATTTTAGGAGAGGACATTGTTTTTTCTGTTTTATACCTCTATTTTATCACCCTTTAATAATAAGTTATAAGCTGTCTATAATGGTCTCCTTATAAGTAGTGCTTATAAATACTCCAGGAAAAAGCTCGGTACTAACATTCAGAACTTAAGTCATCCACCAGGCACAATAGGAACTTCTCTTTCTATGAGTGTTTGTGGGATAAAGCACTTAGCAATAAATTGGGATTTCACTGCTTTTAAGAATCTTTATTGTTCATAGGGGGAAGCTCCTTTTTCATTCCTTTTGTGCAGAGACAGATGAGAGATTCTGCATGCATCACCCTAACCTCATTCTCTGGTGGCATCAGATTGCCACCTGCTCCTTGCTCTCCCTGCCAAGAACCCAAGGGACATATGTATCCACTTCCCTTAACCAAAACGATCAGCCATATATGTATACATACACACATACATATGTATGTGTATATATATATATATATATATATCATATATATAGAGACTAAAATGTATAAGCTTCTCATATTGCATTTGAATTTGATCGAGTCCATCCACCACAGTAACTTTAAAACAGGAATTATACAAAAGTAGCTGGCAAAACCAAGTATTTTTTTTATTTGCATAAATTTAAGGGGCACAATACAGTTTTTTTTACGTGGATGTATTATTTGGCGGTGAAGTCTAGGCTTTTGGTATAGCCATCAACAGAATAGGGTACATTATACCCGCTAAATAATTTCTCCCCCCCGACCCTCCAACTCTTCTGAGTCTCCAATGTCTATTATTCTGCTCTATTATCTTCATGTGTATGCTTTATTTACCAACCCCTTACAAGTGTGGACATGAAGTATTTGACTTTCTGTTTGAGTTGTTTCTCTTAAGATAACGGCCTCCAGTTCTATCTATGTTGCTGCAAAACACAGTATCTCATTACTTTTTATGGTTGAATAGTATATGTATGTGTATGTATGTGTGTGTGTATACATGTGTGTATATACATACACACATGTATACACACACACACACACACACACACACATATATATATATATATATATATATCACTTTCTTTATCCAGTCATCTACTGATGGACACTTGGGTTGATTCCACATCTTCGCTACTGGATAGAGTGCTGTGATACACATATAAGTGCAGGTATCTTTTTTATCTAATAATTTTTTTCCTTTCAATAGATACCCAGTAGCAAGATCACATGGCAGTTCTATTTTTAGTTATTTGAGAAATCCCCATGCTGTTTTGCATAAAGGTTGTACTAATTTACATTCCCACCAACATTGTACAAGCATTCCATTTTCTCCACATCCTTGCCAACAGGTAGAATTGTATATTTAATGCTGAAACACACTGTACATTCATCCACTGGTGCCATGAGCCATCCCTAATGAGCTAAGTCATTTCTTATTATTTTAGTTAGTCCTTACAATAAAATTAGTAGCTACAAATAACCCCAGTTTGAAAGGAAGGCTCAAAAATGTTAGGCAACTTGCCAAAGATCAAATTGCCTAGTGGGTAACTTGAATTGAAATCACAAAATTTTAATTCAGATCTACCTTGCTGAGAGTGTACAATGTTTCAATTTCTTAATCCATTCAATAAGTACATACTGATCATCTACCATGCATTATAAACTGTGCTAAGTGCTGAAATGCATGAAAAAGACAGGTATGATCCAGGTCCTTGTGAACTTAGAGTTCAGAGGGATAAAAGTGTATTTTTAAAAAGCAACAGCCTTAAAATTTTTATTTAAGTGATTCAATGACTTAATCAAAATTTTCAAAGTAATAGCACTAAGGACAAATCCTGACTACAAATATATTTATTTTTCTCCGCAGTATTGGCCCGGAGAATGTTTTAATTATTTAAATTAATTAGAACATTTAGAAATCAGAAGACTTCGTACTCAGACATTATCTCAATCAGTTTGAACTACTACAACAGAAACTTATTTTTCACAATGTGGAGGCTGGAAAGTCCAAGATTAAGGTGCTGGCAGATCTGGTGTCTGGTAAGGGCATTCCTTCTTGGTTTGCCTATGGCTGTTTTTGGTTTTGTGTCTCCAAACACAAGAGAGTGAGAGAGAGTTCTCTAAGATCCCTTTTATAAGAGCACTAATCTTATTCATGGGGTTTTTACCTTCATGACCTAATCACTTCCCAAAAGCTCCACTTCCAAATAACATCACATCTGGGATTCAGGTTTCACCATACACATTTTGGGAGGGGCACAAACATTCAGTCCACAGCAGATATAGGCAAACACACACACACACATACACACACCTGGACCTCTCTGCTGGGCTAAAATTCTGAGGAGAGTTGGCTTCTCCAGATGACCAGACGCCCTCGACTGCATATTTTCTACCACTCTTCACTGTCACTTTATTCATTAATAGAACCTGCTAGGTATGGTAGCGCTTATGATCCCCAATCCAATTACAGTTTTGGTTAAGTGTTAGGGTCAGGGAAAATAAGCTCAAATGAAATGAAATATCCAGGTGAGTTAAGCAAAATTATAAGATGACCTCCAAAGAGTTACACCCTAGGAAACCTCATCTCTTGAATTTGGGTGGGACTTGTGAATATGATAGAATGTTATTGATTCTTGATTAGGTTAGGTTGCAAGGCAAAAGAAAGAGATTTTACAGATATAAAGTACCTAAACTGGTTGACTTTAATTCACTTAAAAACAGTTTTTCCTGGGTAGGCCTATACCAATCAGGTCTGCACTTTCAAAGAAGATCTAGAATTCAGAGACTTGAAGCAGCACAGATGCTCTCCGGCTGGCCTTGAAGAAGTAAACTGCCATGCTATGGAGAGGCTCACAGAGCAGGGAATGGTGACAGCTTCTAGGATCTAAGGATCTCCTCCTAGGCCCACAAGGAACTGAATCTATCTGCAACCACTGAGCTTGGAAGTGACACCAAACCTTCAATGAGATCATATTCCAGGCTTACACCTTAATTATAACCTTGTGAGCCCCTAAGCAGAGCACTTAGCTAATGGTGCCCAGACTCCTGACCCCTGAAAACTGCTTTTTTATGCTGCTAAATTTGTGGTAATTTGTGACATGGTGTATTAGTCCATTTTGCATTGCCATAAGGGAACACCTGAGACTGGGTAGCTTATAAAGAAAAGAGGTTTATGTGGGCTTACGGTTCTGCAGACCTTACAGGGTGAGTAGTGCCAGCATCTGGCCTCAGGAAGCTTCCAATCATGGTGGACGATGAAGGGAGAGATAGCATGTCACAGGGCAAGTGTGGAAGAGAATAAGAGAGAGAAACAGGGGCCAGGCTCTTTTTAAAAGCCAACACTCACGTGAAATAATAGAACTCACCTGTTGCCAGAGAAACAGCACCAAGCAGTTCACGAGGGACCTGCCCCCACGACCCAGACTCCTCCTGCCAGGCTCGACCTCCAACCCTGGGGATCACGTCTCAACATGAGATTTGGAGGGATTTGGAGGGAGCAACCCTCCTAACTGTAACACAGGGCGACAGAAACCTCATACCTATTTTCTAAGCACACAGAGGAAGAGAAATCAAGGATGGGAGAAAGCGGTTTACGAAAGGCACCAGGGCAGAGACATAAGTGGGTAGCAGGAAAAGTGTGCAAGACGGAAGAGGGCAGACAGGAGCAGCCGGCCGGAACAGGCAGAGTCTACGCCCCACGTTTTGTGTCTAATCCCAAGGCATGAGGGAGACTCCCTTGAGAGGGTTTTAATTTGGGAATCGGTACACGCACGCCATCTTACACTTCAGAAAAGTGGGTTAAACACAGAAAGACAAATGGAAGGTTACTGAGATGGTCCCACAGCTAGGATGAAGGAAGAGAGTAGAGAAAAATGAGTGAGTGAACGTGAGGACGATTTTGGAGGCAGGATCAACATGACACGGCAGTTGGAGGCAAGGCTGATAGAGAGAGGTGTGAGAACGAAAACCCAGGTTCCGTACTTCTGTCCGTAACTTGGATCCAAGTCAGTGAGTTTCTGTTTCTGGCAGAATAACTGTAAACTTACTGCTGTTCCAGTTGGAATCATCTGAAACACCTGTTCACTGTTAAAATTTCGCTGTTTTGTGTAGGGAGTTCCCAATGCTTAGCAAGGCTTTAGGAAGCAACAAGGATACGGAATAACAGCTGCACTTACTTTGGGCTTCTAAAGGGTCCACTCATTCCTAACCTTTAAAGATTCTCCCTTCTTGGAAACCAAAGTGGGCCGTTGAAGGGCTGGTGATTATGCTCACAACAGACAGCCTTTTCCAAGCACATAGAAACCTCTTCATGTATTGCCCATGTATTGTCCTTTGTCCCCTTGTATGCTGGCTCCAACTATTTAGTTTCTCTGCTATGATGAAGAAAGAACATGCTTTCTTTATGTTTCCTCTGTTTTCACCTGCTTAGAACCATCCAGGCCTCATCTTACTATTCTTTAAGAATTGGGAACGCTGAATCCTTCGACCTCTTTCTCACCCTGTATCATAAGTCTTAGCAAGCATTTAGGGATCATCTAAGTACATGACACCAAGAATAACAAGGTAAGACACGGGGCCTGGTGTACCACAAGCTTGCTGTCTCATCTGGGAAAAAGTTAAGCAACTTCAATACAACGGGAAAAGTGGTATAAATAAACATACACACAGGATAGGGTCAGGCGTGGTGGCTCAAGTCTGTAATCCCATCACTTTGGGGGACCGAGGTGAGAGGACTGTCTGAGCCTAGTGGTTTGATACCAGCCTGGGCAACTTGGTGAGACTTCGTCTCTACAGTGAAATCATCCCTCTCCCCCCCGAAAAAAAAATTAAGCCAGGAGTAGTAGTGCACACCTGTAGTTCTGGCTACTTGGAAGGATGAAGCGGAAGGATCGTATCACCTGAGCCCAACAGGTCAACGCTGGAGTGGACATGAGCATGCCACTGCACTCCAGCCTGGGCCATGGAGTGAGATTCCAACTCAAAAAAATAAATGGGGGCACACAAGGGAGGAACTAACTCAGACTCAGAATGTCTAGGGAAGGCTTTCTGGAACAGATTGTACCTGAGCTGAAAGATTCAACAAGAGTTATCCAGGAAAGGAAAAAGGGGATTAGAGAAAGGATGACTTCAAGTAGCCATCAGCATGTGGAAAGGCACAGAAGGACAAAATCATGGTGAATGCAGTCTCCTGCAGCTCACGCTAAAAGACAGAAGCAGAGGGTCCACACGTGCCAGGGAGGCTCCTCTACTAAGCCATCATGGTATGAGGGCCATTGTGTGCTGTGAAGGAATCTCGATACTATCATCATGGAAGATGAAGACGTGCCAACTCTGATGTCTTGTGCCTGGATCTGCCAGCCCCAAGAGGGGAAGGACAGGACAATGACCTTTCAGTGTTCATTTTCATGCCCGGTGATAAAAATGACTCTCCTGATTTTCCATTCTCTCGTGTTCTGTCTTCTCCTTTGAAGGTATTGCCAGATAAATGCGCTTTTGATTAAAATATAGCCTTAGGAGAAGCAGGTTTGACATATGCAGAAAAACGCAGACGAATTTAATGAAGGAAAAAATTGGTGGATGGAGATGGTTTATCTGTATCTGAACTTGGGACCTGTCAGCTTCTGGCTTAGCATTCTCTGCTTGATTTCCGCCTTCCACAGTATAAAAGGCAACACTGTGACTCCCACCTTCCCACCCCACCTACGACGTGTCCCACTTACAGCACAAGCTGCTTGCTGTATGCCTTTCTAGTTTTGCCTCCACAAGGTCTCCACAAAACCGCACTCTACGGCCATTCCTGGTGCACCACTGCTCCCAAAAAGCATCTCACACAAAGCCCTCTGCCATGATTTGGCCCACACTCTTTCCCTGGCTTAAATGTCTTTCTCCACTCATCTAAGAAGAAAACTATTTCTCGGGCTTTAAAACCCAGCACAAATATCATCTTCTATCTGCAGCTTTTTGTAATGCTATTTTCATCCCAATTCTACTCTCAGTCAAAACAATGAATCCTTCATCAGTTCCCTCATCGTACTATTTCTACAAATTCGCAGGCCTGCATTGCACTAATTTGTGTTTGTGCCTCTGTCTCCTTTACTGGGTTCTAAGGTCCTCAAAGATAAAATCTGCTTCTTATTTATACTCCTATGCTAGCATCCAGAGGGGGCCCACCAAACGTTAGATGCCCAATGCATGTTTGCTGAGTGGAATTGAAATGAATCTTGTTATGGAGAAACAGTGAATTGGGTTCCCCACCCACTGGTTTTATTCATTGAGATACCCTACAGAGCAATCAATCATGTATATAATTCCCCTGAAAATTATAAAGCAGTTCTTGAAAGACTAGCAGTGGGAGGGGGCCGATGGTGGTGAACTTGGGTTGTACTAGCATTTAAAAGAAAACCTGTAAACATGGTGCCTTAAAAGCTGGGGTGTGGTATTTTTCTCGCATCTGTTTGGTGGCTACGTGCCTGATTTCTTTCTGCACAGATCCCGAGTCAACGATGCCAGCCATATTTTTGAATTCTGAATCTGCAGTCTCTTTTTCCCCCCTGAGGCTAGGAGACACAATGGTGACCATGTCAGTAAGTCAATGAGCATTTCCCACATGCCTAATGTTAATGTGAGACTTAACTGACAATGGAGCTGTGTCACTAAGTAAGCTAAAACGAAAGAAAGGCTAAAGACTCACTACTCTGCAACAAATGAACTGCTAGAATTCCCCCTTGTCTGCGTTTCATTGAAAGCAAAAACTGTGCCCCTAACACCCATCTGTTTCCAGTGCTGTGGAGGCGTGGGCCCTGCAGCTTCTCTCTGTAAGCCTTTTGGTAATGAAGCCCTTCTAGCTGGGAATTGCGTCCTGTCTGACTTTCACTTTGGAAAACATGTTTATCCACTCAGAGATGAATCATTGCTGCATTTATGCAAAATCGACAAGCCAGGGATACATAGTTATTTTCCACTGCCAGAGCAGCCTTTCCCTTCTATTTACATCTGAATCTCAGCCCACTCCTGTTGAACAGAAAGCCTGGCCTCCTTCCAGACTTCCCAAATCTGATTATGGAGTCCTCTGAGGATAGATCTGATTGGTATACGCTACCTTGAGGGCCAACTTTTGCTCAGTGAGAGCCCTGCTTCTCTGGCCTAATTGGTGAGTTATGAAGATGTCAGCCACTCTGAGTCATCAGCAAACACAAGTTGGAGTACAAGGTGTCCTGAAACGAGGCAGGGCAAAGCAGAGTCTATCTTCAGCTTTGTTCTCTTCCAATTACTGATAATGCACAAGATATTTAGATTATACAGCTTCACATTGATGTTTATCTTTTATCATTCCTTAAAATGAGCTTCTGTCCTTTGTGAAGCAGTTTGTTGCAATGTTGAAGACTGCTATGTTCTGAATGAGCCCTCAACACTCATATGTTGAAATCCTCATCCCTAAAGTGACAGTATTAGGAGGCGAGGACTTTGGAAGATGGTTAAGTTATGGAGGCAGAGACCTCTGTCCTGCTGTGACTTTCTCTCTTTGTATGTGTATCTCTTATGTCCCTTTCTCTTCTCAAAAGGACAGCAGTCAGCTTAAGGCCCCACACTTATGGCCTCATTCAACCTTAATTACTTTTTTAGAGGCCCAGTTAAGTCTGTGGGACAGGCTGGTGTCATGGGTAATATGCAAAGAATTGCACAGAAGTTAGACTAGGAAAAATCGTTTATTTAGAAAGTAGATTGAAGAGAGAGAAAAAGGGGGATTCAGTTTCCCCAGATTGGGGAGGGAGGGAGCCAAAGCTTTGAGAAGAGCATAGCCCAGACAGGGCTTAATGAAATCATGGCTGGGCCAGAGCTTAGCAAAAGCATGGTGGTGGCTGCTTGAGCTTGAATGCTTTTGAAACTTTTCCTGTGATGGGGGCAGGTCATTAAGGTGATCGGGTGGTGGTCTGTTTTATGTCATCATGAAGGGGGCAAGTAAGCACAGGACTGACATCACAGTCATGGAAAGCCAGTGGATGGGTGGGTTAGCCATATAATTGGCAACAGTTATGTGACTAACCCATATGGTGAGGAGGTCTATCTGTGTCACGTAGGTCACGAAAGGCTGCTTTATTGCTGGAAGATAAATACTTGGAATAGGAAAGTAATCAGTATCAGAGGATTGCAAGATAATTATCAATAGCTACTTCTTAGAAACCAGTTCTGTTCTTTGTTAATGACTAGAGGGCAAGGGAGGTAATTAGCTAAGACAGAGCTAAGCAGTTTTAAAATGGCTTTAGCTGAGGTTAATCTAATTTTGGAGGAGCACCCTTTCAGGCCCTATTTCCAAATATAATTGTATTGGTAGTTATGGCTTCATTATATTTTGGGGGAACACAGTTCAGTCCATAACAGTAGCCTTAAAGACTAATCATTTGGTGAGAATTAACAATGTGGAACACTGTTTAGTGGAACACAGAGATGGCTGAGCACTATTCTATAGGTAGCTTCCAAGAAGTATGATGTTCCCCTTATATGTGGCCTGGGCCTAGTGTAACCACATTATACGAGGCATGGAAAACCTGAAAATACATAAGCCCTTTGGGCAGCTCAATATAATGGCTCTTCACCAAAATGATTTAATCATCAGACCAATAATTATATAGTGAGTGAAGTAAACAAAAACCCTGATTTGCCTTTGTGTTGTGAAATTTTTTGAATACGAGAACATTTTAAAAATCAGAAATGAATATTCATGGACCCCACCATACATCTTAATCAAAATATAAAAGAATTTAAGATAATCTTTTAAAAGAAATATGATATCATAGATATATTTACAGCTCCTCTAAATCCCTGTTTGACCATACTTCCTTTTTGCCTTCCCTACAGGTAGTCAGGTTTTTGAGTTTGTTATGTTTTATATTTTTGCTTCATAGACTATTCTTTGTCTTATTAAATTCTATATAAGTGGTATCATAATATAGGTATAATTCCAAAATTTCCTTTTATACATGTAGCACCAATTATTTTCTTTTGATTTTTGTATAGCATTCCAGGGTAGAATATTTCACAGTGTAACTATCCATTCTTCTCTTGGTGAATACTGAGATTATTTTCAATTTGTTGGTTATTACAAACTATACCACAGAGAAGATATTTGTTCTAATCTCTTGAGGGGTACATTTAAAGTTTCTCTGGAATATGTCATTCAGGTAGAATTTCATATTTAAAATTTTATTAAATATTGCCAATTTGCTCTCCAAAATGGTGGCATTAATTATACTCTTTCCAGCAACTTTAGCAAAACTTGGAATTACAAAGTACTTTTGGATTCTAAATCTATGGATGTGTGATGTTATCATGATGTTATTTTTAACTCACATTTTTCTGATCTCTCGTGAGCATTTTAATGCATTTTTTGAGATTCGCCTTTCTTCATTTTCTCTTAAATCCTTTGCTCACTTTTCTACTGCATTTTATACAGTTTATTTTTGATTTTCAGGACTCACTTATGTGTTCCAGATTTAAACACTTTGTTGGATATGTTCATTGCAAAAAGGTGTTGCTGCTCTCTAGCTTATCAGATGTTTGCTTTTGGTACCTTTTGCTGTATAGATAATTTTGATTTTAATATGATCAAAATTATCTATACTAGTATCTTTTGCCCATGCCATCACTGGTTTGTCTTTCTCTTCTCCCTTCTTTCTCTAATAAACTTTGTTTGAAAACTTAAAATATATAAATATATGATCAAGCTTCTCTCTTTTCCTTTACAAGTATTTAAGGAAGGGGTTAAGAACTCTTTACCTATCCTGGCCTCAGACAATTTTCTGTATTTTCTCTTAAAATTTTTATTTTCATATTCAAGTCCCTTATGCAGTAAATTCAAAAACTGTGTGTGAATCTACTAAAAATGTAGAATGGATAAATGGGTAGACACGCTTACCTATTTTGTAATCTTTACTTGATAGTTCTAATATCTAAAATTTAAGAGCAATAATAAGCTTTTCAGTTTGTTGCAGCGGATGATTCTTGCTCATGGTAAATGTATTCTTCTTGAGTTTTAAAACTTTGTATTATGAACTTCTCTTCCAGAAACTTTTCTATGTAGAAACCTGGAAACGTGGCTTCGGCAAGTCTCTCCAGAATTGTTGTGCTTTTACTTTTGGCAGGCATTCCCGGGTACTACTATCTGGCACTACTTTGTAAATGTTATTTCTGATTACGGTGTTCTAGACCACTCAGGTAGTGTAAATTGGAACCCTTGGTCCATATGAAAAAGGAGGAGTCCCCTGGTTATGAATGCATAAAGGAGAGTCTTCTTTTTTGACACCAGAACTTATACTGAGACTTATCAGGTTCCTAATGAGGTTAGGTATCCCAATGGGAGTGACTGGATTTTTTTTCTATTTTCCTCTTTTAATGCAAGTACAGCCGTTTGTGGTGCCTACCTCAGTCTAAGATCAAAACCATTTTTGCAATGAACATATCCAACAAAGGACTTGACTCTGGAATACATAAGTAACACTTGAAAACCAAAAAGAAAATGTAGATAATACAGTAGAAAAATGAGCAAAGGACTTGTCACCCCTTTTTTTGAACCCCAAAACAACAATCTTCCTTACTCACTTCCCACTTCTCCATTCCACAAACCTACCACCTAGTGTAATTTAAATGTGGCAGTATTGTAATTTTTTATATACCCAGAGGAACTCAAATCACTCTATGAAAAAGATACTTGCACACATAAGTTTATTACAGCATTGTTCGCAATAGCAAAAACATGTAACCAATCATGTTGTCCATCAAAAGTGGACTGGATAAAAAAATATATATATGATGGAATATTACACAGCCATAACGAAGGACAAAATTATGAACTTCACAGCAACTAGGATGGACTTAGAGTCTATAATACTGAGTGATCTTTCACAGAAACAAAGAACTGAGTATCACATGTTCTCACTTATAAGTGAACCTTGAACAATTATCGTAATACTAGAAGAAAAGGATTGGCAGTAGAGGAAAACTCTCAGGCGGGGGTGTGGGGGGAGGCGGGATTTGCAGTAGTGGGAAACTGCCAGGGGAGGGGGCACACCTCATCAACAAGGGTACCTGCATAATGAACATTTGTATACCAAACCCTGAATTGTTCCCCACGTATTTAAAATAAAACATTTTTTAAAGAATTATTAAATAATTTAGGAACCTTAAAAAATTTATCTTGAATATTTCCCTTATTTTCTTGTCTGCTAAGCTATGCATTTAAAATTTTGTATATATTATACACATTGTAGTTGCGGTATTGCTTCTATGTGTTGCTAAAAATAGATGCCCTGTTTTTCCATTTATACATATTTTTTATCAAGTAGACCCACTGATTCACTTTAACTGAGCAAAACAGGATTTATATTTCTTAAAAAAATTAGCAAACGCTCTGCTCTTTAGTTTCTACTTTCTTTGCAGTACTTCTATGCATTTTGTTCTGGTCTGAAATCACATAGAAAAATATATTAAAGGGTTTAAAATTAGGATTAATTTCCCATAAACAGCACTGCACCAGGAATCATTAGTTTTTAGAATTTCCATTGACTGTGTCTGGCTGCCAAATTACTGCTGTCATGCAAATTGCAAAACATACCCAAGTGAGATATTATGCTATCAAGAAGTGTTCCCTATCCTCACCTCCTGGGAGTAAAAGCAGGGCCAATTTGAGATTTTCCAATTTACGTCAATAATACATTCCTGTCCCATAGAGAACACCTCTCTAAGCATTTTCCCAGCTGATCTACCCTAATATCACTTAATTAGCTATAGACAGAATCAGATGATTCACTCGATATAATTTTCCACTCTTCATTCTAGAAGGCTTCATCCAGAAAACAAATTAAATAAACTAAAATATATTTTACCTATTTCTTCATCTCTCTCTTTATACTTTAATCTTTTCAAAAGCTCTGGTCCCATTTATTCATGGGAAACTGGTAGGAAGAATATTATCAATCTAATCAGTCAGTAAAGGTCTGCTTTGGTTATCAGTGTTCCCAGAAAACCTATTCAACAGCTCTTTTTCTGTGTCACTTCAAAGAAGGAGGAATATGGGAAGCTCAGACAAACAGAGCCAATGTCAGATGTATTTTAAAACTACAGGAGATAAGGATGAGGGCGCACATTTAAATGCTTCTCACGCCAAGCATTTTGTCTACTTCACTCACCAACCCTGTTCTGAGGAAGGAGCACAGGAGACCCTCGCAGAGTCTCCAGTCTCCGAACATGAAGAGCATATATGGCTTAAGAAAACTCACTTGGATGCAAGTCAACAGTGAATAGCTTTCCTGTGCTTTTCTTCTTTTATAAAGTGCTTTTGCTTAAAAAATAAATCTTTCTAAAGTTCTAATGCAGGTAATACACGCCAAATTTGTTCTCAGTTACCACAAATCATTAGAAGCCATTTCCTGCTGATGATTTCCAGGTAGCTTGAATTTAATATATAATTCCAGTAGAAATCTGAGAGTGTTTCATATTTTCAACTCATCCTTTTCTCTTAGTTTCGCCCTTGACGTAGAAGTAATGACATACACACATCAGAATTTTCCTATTATCAGCCAATACCTTGCACTAAAAATCTGTCGACATGTGTATATAGTACTGCTTTATGGGGTAGCTCTTCTGTGTATTTTAGATCTTGCTTTTATTGACACATTTTGCAAATGTGTCAGTGATGAAAGCCACACTGCACTACATAAACATAACAGAGAGGAATTCTTTTGTTACTATAAAATGACTTAAGATCAATTCCAATAGCAGTTAAACAACTCATCTAATTGCTTGGATTATTAAAAACATGTTATATATAACATGCCTGATATTCTGCACATTGTAACATATCAGATGCAAAATCTCTATTAATTAGAATTTTGAAAGCAGAATAGCCTGATGGAATTAATTTTTTGTAATATCAAGGTATTTTTGAGTAGCAGAAAACTACAGTAGAAATAACTTAGGCATTAGATAACTAAGCTTTAAAATTCGGTTTCTACCATTTATTACACTGAATTCATATTCAGAAAATCGTTACCTTCATCAAAATAAAGTATGAGTTGAAAATATCTTCCTTTCATTAAAAAAGTACTTGGCGGCAGGGTGCGGTGGCTCAGTCTATAATCCCAGCACTTTGGGACGCCAGGGTGAGAGAATTGTCTGAGCCCAAGAGTTCAAGACCAGTCTGGGAAATTTGGTGAGACCTCTTCTCTACAATAAATCACAAAAATTAGCTGGGCATGGTGGCAGGCATCTGTAGTTCCAGCTCCTTGGAAGGCTGAGGTAGAAGGATCACCTAAGCCCAGCAGGCCGAGGCTGCGGTGGCCATAAACGTGCCACTGCACTCCAGCCTGGGCGACAAGAATGTGACTCTAACTCAAAAAAAAAAAAGTACTTGGCACATAATATGCTGTTCTTTATTTCACTTTCATTTAAAAAAACTGAAAGAATAAGCTATGTATTAAATCCTAAGTAAAGTAATATAATTCAGTGTTTTTGGTGATTTCATAATTAATAATCATTCATTTCATTGTCTGTACTGCCAACCATACATAGTGCACATAATGACCAATATTATTTTGGAACTTCTCTTTGCCGTAATTTTCAATGTTCTTTGATAATTCTCATCTTAAACTGAAAAGTCTTGTCTCCTCTGGCCTCCCTGGTTCAATGTCATGACCCCGCCACCCTTTTCTCCATCCACCCTTTGCCCTCTGTAAGTTGCATTCTCCGGTGGATGAGACATGAGTTCCCTAAGGGCAAGAGGGCAAGAGCAGAAAGGGAGGGTCTGTAAGGCAAGGACACATGTGTCATGCCAAAACACTGCTTTTGTTCCTTCTGTCTTCAAATGGGATTCCAGGTCCTGGGAATGGCCCACTACACTTGTAAATATAAAAGACAGAAACTTGGGTCAAACAGGCACTAGGTTTATGGGCCTCTTCTTTACATTAGCACCACACTATCTTATTTCTCTGTATTATAATTTTTCACTTAAATGTAAAAATGCTGATTTTCTATTATATAATAATAATAAGAGCTAACATTTCTCTGTTGACCAGGCACTACCCAAAAGGATTTGCATTGTCTCTTATCAATTAATAGTAAAACAATCCTAAGAAGTTCAAAGGAAAGAAAATTGGTCTCATGTCTCCAGTGGGTAAATTACAAGGGTGAATGTTACGAGTTCAACTGTGTTCCCTTAAAATTTGTTGGTAGAAGCCCTAACGCCTAGTGCTTTAGACCACTGGTTTTGGAGACAGTGGTAATTAATGAGGTTATTAGGATGGGCCCTCATCTAATTTGGCTGGTGTCTTTATAAGAGGAGGAATCTTGGACACGTGGCAAAACACCGGAGACAACACTGTACGAAGGTGGCCATCTGCAACCAAGGAGACAGACCTCAGAAAAAGAAACCTGCTTACATCTTGATCTCAGACTCTAGACTCCAGGACTGTGAGAAGATAAGTTTCTGTTGTGTACGTCACCCAATCTATGGTATTTTGTCATGGCAGTCCTTGTAGACTAATGCAAAGGACTTAAACTCAGGAGTCAGATATGAAAGACCACATTTCTGATCACTATTTTAGGTCTTCAGGGATTACATGGTTACCTTTGTTTGTTCCTAATTTTTAAATAAGTATTAGTTGTTCTAAAATATCTATATTAGCACTACCCACTTCGAACTTTTTAACCACACAGTCGTAGAGAGCAAGGTAGGAACCTAAAAGTCGCTGTGGGCGCCGACTAACTTGTGATAGGTTTCATGTTGGTCAACAAATGACACATCTGGCAAGAAACCACCACAAATCTTCTGAGAGACAAATGTTGTAAGAATATTGTGTAATTCCAATAGCAAAAACATGGAACCAACCGTGCTGCCCATCGAAACTGGACTGGATGATAAAAATGTGGTACATATACACAATGGAATATTATGCAGTCCTAAAGAAGGACATACATATGGACTTCGCAGCAACTTGGATGGATTTAGAGTCGATCATACTCAGTGACATATCACAGAAACAAAGTACAGAGTACCATATGTCCTCACTCATAAGCGGACCTTGAACAATTATCATAATACTATAAGAAAAGTATTGGCAGTAGTGGGAAACTGCCAGGGGAGGGAGGGGCGCATCTTATCAACAAGGTACCTGCATAATAAACATTTGTAGCCAGGCTCGGTGGCTCAGCCTGTAATCCCACACTTTGGGAGGCTGAGGTGAGTGGATTGCCTGAGCCCGTGGGTTCGAGACCTGCTTGGGCAACTTGGCAAGACCTCATCTCTACAATAAATCAAAAAATTAGCCGGATGTGGTAGTGCATGCCTGGAGTTCCAGCTACTTGGAAGGCTGAGGCGGAAGGATCGCTGGAGCCCAGCAGGTCGAGGCTCCAGCGGCCGGGAGCAGTCACTGCACTCCAGTCTGGGTGACAGAGTGAGACTCCAACTCAAAAAAATAAAAAATAAAATAAGTAAAATAAATAAACATTTGTATAACTAACACTGAACTGTACCCCACATCTTTAAAATAAAGAAAAAAAAAATAATATTGTGTAATTTTGACCACCCATTACAAAGGGTATAGCATGATATTGTTGCTTTAGGGGCAACCTGGAAGTTCTGAAAAATCAGAGGTATACAGAATCCCACCTGAGAGTTTTGGTTATCTTAACACTGCCTCCTATAATCCCAAAGGGAATCTATCTCTGCAGTGTGATTGTTTGAAAAGAAGGAATTGAGGAGAAATGACAGGCTCCTTGTTGAACACTTTCTGCGTTATCTGTGCCCTCAGAAAATCCTGCCTAACATTACAGAAGACAGCCGGTCGAGGTGAACTATGAGAGCTTTTGCCTAGGCCAATATGCAAATAATTTGCAAGAGAAAAATAAATGCAACTGTGATTCCAAGGAAACCTGCTGTCAATTCCAACCAATATAGAATATCTTATTTAACCTTTACCTACAATGCCTAGAATATTTATTTTTAAATCAGTGGCTATTTTACTTCTTACTCCCATAATATTGTCTTGTTTTTCTTTGAATGTACAATATCAGAACATGTCAAAAGCACTGGTGATAAAAAAAAACACATAAAAGAAGTATCAATGTTCCTATCGTGTAAATTTATAAAAAACTAAACTAGGATTCTTATTTCAATGCCTTTATTCTGCTGGAGTCCCAGGTTCTTATAATGGCATTCTATTTGATAGACTTCCTGTACTATTGATATGTAGATATGCTAGCAACCCCTCTTTTTACAAAATAGGTGGAAATGCTATACAAACAAACTTTTAAAATAATGCTAAACTGACAAGAAAATAAGGAAACTCTTCAGATTATAAACATAAGACAGGCAAGAAAATCCAAGGAAGGATATCAGGCATTGACCTTCTGCTGATTTTGTCTCACCTAAAGTTTTGGTTTGAACAGTTGCTGAAAGAACAGAGTAAAGCCTAGAGCCCCATACAAGGCTGGATCATTTGAAACACTGAACAATGAATAATTACCTAAAGCTAAGGCTCTGTGCTGGCTCTACGGGGGCAGTATTTGAGCTACACCCATTCACTACAAACACATATCAATTCCACATAAATCAAAGATTAAATGTGAAAGGCAAAAATGTCAAATGTTTTGGAAAAAATACTTCCCAAGAGAAAATCCATAGCTTTCAAAATGTTTAATATTAAAAAATAGGAAAGATTTAACATTAATAGTTTAGAACCCAAATTAGAAAGTTGTTTTTTTTTTTAAAAAAAAAAAAGAAGATCCACAAAATTAAACAAAAAAGAAGCAAACAATAAAGCTTATAGTGGAATTAGTGAAATATGAAGCAAAAATACAACAGTTTCAAGCAAGCTACAGAAAGGGGGCTTATGGCAATATTAATAAAAATGCATTAATGATATGAAGAATAGGAAGGGGTGATAAATACAAATGTAGCAGCATATGCATTTTTTAAAGTAGTGAATATTATTAAATATATGCAAATAACTTTGTAAAACTCAGTAAGGATGACCAAATTCCTAGAAAATGAAATAACCAAAACTGACTCAACCAGAAAGTGAAATTCAGAATAGTCCTAAAATCACAGACAATATGACTAATAATTTAGATATTTCTATAAGGAAAATTCCAGTTCCAGATAATTTTCACTGAGTTCTACCAGACGTTCAAAGAAGAGGTAATTCAAATCTTACATGAGCTCTTTATAGATAATCAAATTTACATAGGTAAAAAGGCGTGACCTTCAATATGACATTATGAATGAATCTTAAAAACATATTATTGAGTGAATACAGAAGGTTATGGAAAAATGCATATGGTGAGACATTTATATAAAGTTCCAACATGTGAAGGTATATTTTTAGAAAGAAACATACAAGTGGTAAACTATAGAGAAAATAAAGATAATAACATAATATGGGATAGTCAACTTTAAAGCAGAAATCGGAAGGCATGATGTGGAGACATGCAAGAGGATTTGAAACAATTGATAGTGGTTTGTATCTTAGGCTGAGTGTGAATACATGAACATATAAATAGTCCTTCTGTATACACACACACTCACACACACACACACACAGCAAACTAAACTACTAGCAATGTCAAAATGATGTAAGGCAATAAAAGATTCTTAAGCCTTTTAAAAAAATATTTTTGGCCAGGCATGGTGCCTCAAGCTCGTAATTCTAGCACTTTGGGAAGCCAAGGCAGGAGGATTGCTTAACGGCAGGGGTTCAAGACCAGCCTAGGCAACAGAGCAAGACTTTTTCTCTACAAAAGAATCAAAAAAATTAGACAGGTGTGGTGGCAAACACCTGTGGTCCCAGCTACTAGGAGGCTTGAGCCCAGGAGGTCAAGGCTGGGGTAAGCCATGATCATGCCACTGCACTCCATCCTGGGTGACAGAGTGAAATCCTGACTCAAATATCCATATTTTCTAGCAGATAACACGTTCACAAAGCTCAGCAATTTTTTAAAAATTGCATGAAGGTGAAAAATGAAAATTTCCTTCTTAACTCTGACACAATTTATCCAAGTTCTAAACCTTCCCAGCAAATAACCAAAGTTATTTAACCCTTCATAACCTTCTGCATTTCCTTAAGAATACACAAATATAAACATTTATTTTTGTTCCCTCCTCCACATTTTTACATGAAACGTCACATATAATACACAATATCTGTACCTTGTTTTTTTTTCTGCAATGCCTTAGAGACCTTTCTATTTCAGTACATAGAGTGTTTTCTCACTTTTAAAAAGATTTTTATAGTATACTTTGGAACGGCTATATCAATTTTTGCAGGTTATATTTGTATAGTATCTTCTCTATAGCTATATTATATATTTTTAACATTTTTTACTTTCCTCAATTTTTTCTTGTCATTATCCTATGAGTATCCTTGTACATAAATGTCTCAAGTGTCCAAATATGTTTGAAGAATACATTTCTAGAAGTAAAATGTCTGGTTCAAAAGATACTTCTGATTGTAGTTTTAATCGATATTGCTAAATTGTCATCTATAAAAATTATATCAGTGTACTCTGCTAAAAGCAATGTGAGGGATTTTTCCCTCAGTCTCTTTAAGAAAGTATGTTATCAAACTACTGCATTTGAGCAAGACTTTGTCTCTACAAAAGATTCAAAAAAATTAGCCAGGCGTGGTGGCAAACACCTGTAGTCCCAGCTACTAGGAGGTTTGAGCCCAAGAGGTCAAGGTTGGGATAAGCCATGATCATGCCACTGCACTCCTTCCTGGGTGAGAGAGTGAAATCCTGACTCAAATATACATATTTTCCAGTAGATAACACATTCACAAAGCTCATATTGAATTTGTCGCTCTCATTTTGAGTATGGAGTAGCATCTTTTCTTATTTTTAGAGCCACTGTATTTTCTTTTCTGTGAACCATCTGTTCGTTTCAGCTGTCTACTTTTTTATTAGTTTTTTCTTTTCTTATTAATTCCTAGAAGCGTTTTAATGTATTAGAGATATTGACTCTATGTCTATGATAGGAAGTGAAAATTTTTCCCAGTCTCTCAGTTGTCTTTTGACTTTGGTTGTGATTTCTTCCATGCAAAAATTTTAAAATTCCACTCGATCAAATTTATTTTTATTTTTTGAATGTGAATCGCAGGCACGAATTCCCCTACAGTAAGATTATAAAGTCATTCTTTCATGCTTTGTACTGGTGATTTTTTATGGTCTCCTGTTTTTCATATGTGAAATTTTGATACATTTGGAATTTATAGTACATGGTATGATGTGTGGAGCTGTGCTGTTTTTAACCATAACTTCTTTTTTTCTCAGAAAGAAATCATATTTAAAATAGATTCCCCTCGGCTTAGAATAGAAAAGCATCATAAATATAGCATTTTAAAAATGCATTATTTTAAAGATGTATGACTCTGTAACATTTATACCTTTCATATGGGTCTAATACAATTTTGTTACACATTGTTTTTAACCATAAAAAAGCAGTTAAAAATTTAGGTAAGATGATAATGACCAAGTAGCTCCAAGGCCATCCTTTTCCAAACTCAACAACAGCAATGCTAAGAAGATCTCGGGTAAAATCTGATGCGGGATCCTTTTATTCCCTTGTAGCGAACCCAATTAAATATTTTCATATGCTTAGATGCTTAGATTAAACCGATCTATTAAGAGCTATAATCTCTCCCCAATTTTTTTAAGACTTGGGCACACCCTATCTGTTAATCACAATCGTAAATCCTGCGAGAAAAGCATTTGATAAGTTAATTTAATAGGGCAGATTCCTGAATCGGCCTGTGGGAAGGTCTCTCTCCCTTGCAGTACCAGAGCTCTCGGATACATTGCACAGTAGTAGCTTGGCAGCTATCACGACAGGAATAGTGTTCAACATCCTGGCCTCCTACTTGCCTTAAAATCATCCACAGATGCAGAAAAGAAAGTCAAGAGCTGACTCCAGTAGCTGTGTTGAGCTGCTGCCCTTCCGGTGGGCCCAAGGAAGGCTATTGGCAAGGGGAGTGAAAGCCCGCAGACAAAACATTTTGTTTTTCTCGAAGTCAGGGAGCACTTGCTTCTTGGCACAAGAAAATTGCCTTCCCTGAATGACTGTCATTTGATGTAATCTCACCTTCCCACTAGACTGGGCTCATCCCCAAACTATTGCTTGCTAAAATCCTGTAAGGCTGGGAGTGGTGGATATGTACAATCTGTTTCTAATGGGAAGATTCCTGAGCGTGACCCCATTTGCATAAGTAGATAGATGTTTACCTAATATAATGAATAATTCTAAGCAGAATTAACAGTAAAGGGAAAACAAAATGGGGTCAAGTACCAGTAGAACAGAGTTTGATAGAAAAAATTTTAGGAGCCGGGCTCGGTGGCTCAGCCTGTCATCCCGCGCTTTGGGAGGCTGAGGTGAGTGGATTGCCTGAGCCTGAGGGTTCGAGACTCGCCTGGGCAACTTGGCGAGACCTCATCTCTACAATAAATCAAAAAATTAGCCAGGCGTGGTGACGCGCGCCTGTATTTCCAGCTACTTGGAAGACTGAGGCGGAAGGATCGCCGGAGCCCAGCAGGTCAAGGTTGCGGTGGCTGGGAGCGGCCGCTGCACTCCAGTCTGGGTGACAGAGTGACACTCCAACTCAAAAAAAAAAAAAAAAAAGGAAAAAGTTTAGGAGAGCCAGGGGGAGGTTATTAAAAGCAATAAAGCATAACTAGACTGGTTGAGACCTTAGTTTCAGGACCAGAATCTCTCTTAACTAGTTGTGTGATTTATCAAGACAGACCTTATAGGTCTCCATTCACACACTAATAAAATAAAAGACTTGAATCATCCAATCTCAAAAAGATCTTCCAGCTGTAGCAATTATTATTCCCAAACCGAGAAAAGAAGTAGCTTTCAGTTGGGGTAAGAAAGAACAAGGAGGTACTTTGTTTACACTTTTATGTGTTTATATTTATCAGTTTGACAGTCTCCATTAATCAAATATATTGAATAGTTGCCAAATTTCCTAATTGTCCTAAATTTAAAAACATGTGTGCTTAGATACTTTCAGTTCTTAAACAATTATTGAATTATTTCTAGAGTTTGCTTTACTATTTTTGAGGCGATAGTTAAAAACTATTTATTAAACATTCTATAATGTCCATTAAATGACAAAAGAACAATGTGACAAAATAAAGTTAAAAATTCTTTGCTCTAGAAAAATGCTTTCAAATAACTGTTAGGAAATAAGCTGTGTAAAATCACAATGTATTATTATTAGAGACTGATTTAAATCTTCAGTACACAATCAGGGAGGGAAATAAACTTATAAAGACTTCATTAATAAATCAGTTCATTAAAAAAAGCCATCTGAATGTTATCTAGGCCTTCCTGTCTCCAGAAACAGGAAGCTTTATTATGACCACAAAAGACACTTTGGGGTTTTTATCTTTATAAATCTAATGAATCAATCATTGGTGGCCTGAAGTATTTCTTTATGAAAATCAGGATGTGAATGGAAAATCCATTTTTGTGTTTCTTCCTTAACACAGCCTCAAGCCTGCAGTAACATAGTCAGTCTCCTTTAGTGATTTTTGTATGAACAGAAATTCCATGTTTCCTTAAGACAGATGTAATGTGTTGGCTTGTTCCATAGAAGAAACTTTTATTTACTCACGGCTCCTCCTAGATGAGTTACGATCAATATTCACGGCATTCCTCTATTCTGCTCATTATTCCCTTGGTGAATTTCTCAAGGTAGCTTTTAATATAACCCTTTTGCAAAAATTCTCAATCCATTTCACGTACCAGTAGGAAATGATCCTTTTAATACTACCTCAATTAGCATCTCTTGCGACCACCACGGTTGGGGATTCCATCAACTGTACCACATAAAATATATTCAAAGTCATCAACGAAAACCAGAAGTGTGTGGTTCTGCTTGTGGATCACAGGAAATAACAGTTAAAGGAAAAGATTAAATTGTGCAATCAGAGTATTTCTAGCTTTAGTTCTTTTTTGTCTTCTTTTCTGTTAGAAAATCAGTGTTCACTTTTCAGTCATAAAGAGGTAAACAGTATGGAATTTACCTTGAGACAAAATTTTGCAAGAGCCAGCACCTCAGGAGGACCCTGAAAAACACTGACGACGTGATGCATTTGCCCTGGGCATCTATAGCCCTGGCGCCACTGCTAGCTCTGAGCAGAAAGACAGAAACCATGAGACCCCAATAGCCATCCCCAAAATAGCATGGATAAGGGAGGTTATATTAGACTTTTCCCTAAAAAGGAAGGAGCCAGGCTGTCAAGAGGATACACAGCAATTCTAGCTCATCTCGTTAGTACATTATTACTTCATTTTACAGACGAGATGACACAGTGCCAGAAGTCACACAATTAAACTAGTAAGTTTTCATGGCATTTACAACACTGACTTGGTTTGTGTACATCTTCTCCACTAAAATGTAACTTCCAGAAGGGCAGGGGTTTTGTTTCATTTATCCCCGTGCTGCCGGTACAGTGTCTGTGACATAGTAAGTGCTCAATAAATCTGTTAACGTAAAAAAATAAAATAAGCTGAAATCATCATTTGATCTACCCCACTGAATTAAAGGGAAGATTTTATAACTGACATTGTCTTGTATCTCCATTCTATCACTACAGAAGTCAGGAAGGTATTTCTAGTAATTTGGAGTTCACACTGATTTTAGCAAATATAAAATCAACAATAAATTCCAAGTAACATTACACTACAGCCATGCATTTAAAATCAGCTTTAAAAGCCTTTTATGCTTTCAAATACTAACATTACTTTCATGTGTCTGTATATTTTAATGACAAATTTATTCATAGCTATTTGATATAATGTTTCTACATTTACAGTTTAGTTTATGATGAAAAATTAAAGACATAAACAAATCCACATTTCTGAATCTAAAATTTCATTTAGTGACATTTTATTTAACAGAACTTCATTCACCTCCATATATATCAACAAAGACAATGAAATAGTTTCTCTTTAAAAACACAATCAAATGATGACATAATGGTTTTATGAATATAATAAACAATGACCTGTTTTATAAAATTTCTAAATCCATTATAAAGTGGAAATAATTAATAAAATTTACCAAGGAATATATTTTTCAGATTCAATCATAAAAGTTAATTATGAAAAGAAACACAATTCAATATAAGAGAATATGAACTATAGTATCTTTCATGTGTTGTGTGTATTTGAGCTTGACTTCTTTATTTCTGAAGTGATGCTAAACACAATCTTAAAGATTGGCAAAAAAGGATGTCACAGAGGCAAGTGGCTTCCACTTGTACAGACTGCCAAAGATCAAATAGTAAGAAACACAAGAAAGTTTTCTGCCTTATTCCTGAGCAAGAGTTATTAGTCTGTTCTCTAGAGACGGTTTTCCAAATTATGTTAACCCTGATTGCCATATACAGTAAGCGCCTACATATGAATCTTCAAGTTACGAACTTCCAAAAATGCAAACATGCATTCACATGTCCAATCATGTTAGTTCACGTGTCTGGCATACATTGTCATGGGTGTGTATCCTTTTCAAGGTTATGTACTGTAAGACCACAAATGCTTTATTTTTGTGTTTGTTTTTTTATGTATTATTTGGGTAAAAAGTATTATAAGCCTATTACAGCACAGTACTACCTAGCCAATTGTGTTAGTTGGGTATCTTGGCTACCATTGTTGAACTTAAATACAAATTGAACTTAGGAATTCATGCTCAGAATACATTCATATGTAGGGGACTTACTATGTTTGGGTAACTTATCAGTTAATGTATTTATATAATGTATTTATGACAAGTTACATAAATACATATATAATATTTATATGCACAAAGAGAAACACAACCCCTGGCCATCACAAAATCACTAAAAGACTGGCTGACGTCTGAAAATATTTTCAAACATTTATCCTTATTCTTTAGGTTATATAGTTCCTTCCTCAATATCACCTACCAATCTTTTGTTTTCAGTGTCTTTTTAATAGAAGGCCTGATAGGAGATTATATATAACTGGAGATTTACTGCATTACACTGTAGATAAAACCAAAACAATGCCTTGAAGAAACAGAAATAACATAGGTTTTCTAAGAATAAAAGGATAAACTGCAAAGTATAAAAATCAGAGATCTATCACACCAGAAACCAACATCTAAAATATCTGGCTACTGAAATTTTGGAGAAGTCAGTCCAATAAAAATATGGGGTGTCCAGTAATAAGAAGCAAGACAAGGAATTCTTCTGTTTTCACTATGAATCACAATTTTGTTGGAGATCTTTCCTAAAGCAGTAACACTTCTTTCATTGCAGTAGATCAATACATATACTCTAAAATCAACAAGATTATTAAATAAAAAATACACCTCTTAATATGCCATACTTTTTCTGAAACTGAAGGGGATCTTTTCAAATAGTAACTTGTTTGATAAAGAAATATTTACTAGAAGTTGAACAATTTCTTAATTTATCTTAGTTTCCTTTCTGTTCTTTAATTCAAATAAAAGTTGCTTTCATACTTTTTATTTTAAAAGAACATGAATGCTAGGGCCTCTTTGTTTATTAGTTTACTTGCATATAAATTGATCAACGGAATGGCCTATCTATTTACATAACTACTGGTCTGTCTTTCAGTCTCTCCTCATTGAAGCTGTATTTGGGATAATGTTCAACCAATGTTAACTTGGATTATTGGGGGGCTGTGAGATTATATGAGACGATTTTTTGCTACCTTCTCTGTATTTTTCTGTGTTAATTTGAACTTATGAGAATAAACACTTTTCACTACAAAATGAGAATGTTAATAAGTGTGATTATAAGGTTCAGAAAATGGTACCTGAAATTCAAATAAGAGAAGGGAGAAGTTAGAAAGTAAGTTGGAATATATGAACATGAGTAACTCCCATCTTCTTGTGTCAGTACTATAAATTTACAACATAGGAAAATTTAAAGATATCAAATATAAAACCCAGTTGATGTAAGACTTCTGTTAAAAGAGTTTGTAGACTAAACTGATGTAAAATATAGATTTCTAAATCATGGAAAGATCTTAGAAACACCGAAATACTTCCTCATTCATCTCATAATCGTTGCAGAGAAGGTGTGATCACAGTTTTCCCCCCCCTTTTCCTCCTCCTCTTCTTCTTTCCAGTAAAAGTAACTATCTAGGAATATACCCTTAAACTGGCTTCTTAAATTGAAGGAATTATGGTCTTTTAACTCCTTGCATTTTTTTAAAAATTGAAGTTAACTAGGATAATCAATAAAGAACAATTCACCACGGTTTTAATCTTAACATGACTTTTCATCTGAGGTATCTTGCAGTCTCTCGAAGAGTAAGTCATGCATATAATAGATACAGGGCCTGACTACCTGTGAGTAATTTCCCAAAACAAAGCTGAAACACTGATGAAAAATTTAGGCTCTGAGACAGAGACCAGATTTAAAAAGAAGGGGATATAATTTTTGGTTTATGAGTCCATTTTCATCAGCAAGAGTAGAATTTCCCCTTTGAAGATAAAAACAAGATTTTATTAAGAAAATAAGAAACTCTCCTTTAATGCATGCTATTAGCTATGATATGAATTGCTGAAACAAATTAAGAGCATAAAATCTTTTTCTATTTGTTACTAAGTTCCATGCATTGTTCAAGGCACTGGTAATGCAACAATAAACAGACAGACAAAGACCCCTGTTCTTGTGGAGTTCAAATGCTACTGGCGAAAAATGCAAAATAAAATAAATACACTCTATGGTATATTAGGCGATAAATGCTATGGAGAAGAAACAGAGCAGAAAAGGAGAATGTAAAGCCCCACAGGGCTCTTTTATTTATAACTGGAAAAGAGAATTCTCACTAAGAAGACATTTGACCAAAGATCTGAAGGAGAAGAGGGAATAAACCATGGAGATGTCTGGGAGAAGAGGCAAAGGGAACAGAAATGCGGAAGTGCTGAGGTGAAGGCATGAGCTCTTGGAACAGCAGGGATAACAGTGTGGCACAAGTGTTTAAGGAGAGATTCTTAAGAGATGATCCCAGAAAAGGTCAAGGGTGAGAGGACTTCCAAAGCAATAAATTAAAGTTTTTTACAACTACTTTTGCATTGTACAGGCAAAAGTGCCAGCCCAATCAGAAACCACAGATTCCATTATGATGGTGCTTACTGACTTCATAACAACCCATTTACGTATACCACTGCAAGGACTTCGGGTTTTACTCTTTCAGAGAGTTCTGAGAAGAATGAAACGATCTGAGCTACATTTTAAGAGACTCACTTTCACTGGCGTGCTGAAAATTGACTCTAGGAGCTAAAGGCATAAGCCAGGAGACTCATTTTTAGATTATGAAAATATTCCAGGTGAAATATGCTGAAGGTTTGGCTCAAGGGAGTGGTGATGAAAGTTGGAAAAGTGGTCAAAGGATAAGTATATTTCGACGAGGAGCCAGCAGTATGAGCTAGCAGGCTAGATGCAGTGGTGAGAGGAAGACAGGATGACTCCAACACTTTTGGTCCTAATCATCAGAAGGTTGGAGTTGACACTGGATGAAAAGACTAAAAGGGAAGCACGTTCAGTGGAGAAGTCTGGTTTGTAAATGTTAAATATGACATGTCCCTTAGACAGCCGATTAAAAATGCTAGACATATGAATGCAGATAAAAGGATAGTACCTGTCTTCTCCATGAATCCCAGACACAAAGAACATTAACAATTTTCTAGCACTAAAGCCTTATAATTATAGTTTTTAAACTTTAGGCAATAATTTATAAATCAGCATGCAAATATTTAAATAATATGCAACTAAGTGAATTATGTTTATATGTGCATAACACCGCATTTTTTTTCTTCAAAGCCAGCGAGGTATATATGGTTTCTCTCAGATACTTTTATAATACCAACTAGAAAAGAAAGAAGAGAGACTACTTATTTTTATTTTTAGAGGAAGGAGTGATGCTCAGAGGCACAGATTTTGATGATGGCGTTGCTGTGAGGAAACACAACAGACTTGACCTTCACCTCCCCATAGCCTCTTCCCTAGTCAAGTGTTTATCTCTCAATATCAGAAACCCTTGATTTTTGAAACAATTTACTGTTTGTAACTAAAAATATCTCCTTGATCCTTCTGAAGAAGGAATACACTTTTGGGTAACAAGAAACGGAGGTCGTATCCCTGGCTTTTCTTGCATTATGTGGTGGTCCAGGGTTCATTCCCACTGAGGACACTTCTGCAGACACTGCTGGAAACGGTTCCTCCTGACATATCGTTAGTAAGAAGCAGCAATAATGACTCCTGATGACCTCAAAAGCTATATACAGGAAAATCATCTGAGCTTGGGCCAAATAAATTCATAAGGTTTACAGAAGAGTATTCCAGGTAAGTGTACGTTAGTTGAGTCTTTTTTACCTTGTTAGATGATTTCTTTTTTTTTTTTTTTATTGTCCACAATTAGATAAAATGACAGAAACTCTGGATCTGTTAAGTAAGCATTCTTTCTCAAATCAGACTGTTATTTTACTTAATATTTTGACCTGAGCTTTTTTTTTTAATTTAAAGCAAAGCTTTTTGTAATTCAAATGTCTGAACTTAATCTCTTGTCTAATTCAATAATTTTATGTGGAAATATGAAAATCTTGCTTATTTTATTTGCTGATCATTTCTCTGCTATGTAATTTTAAATGTTCAAACTATCCTTTAAGGTTTGCCCAGAAGTTACAGAATACCGAAAATGTCATTTTAATGAAACAAATTATTATATATTTTTGCCTTTAAGCTCCAAAGATCAAATATCGGAAAAGTTGGAATATCCTAACTGAAAGAGCGAACCATAATTCCTCTCAAAACATGTTGTTGTCAATTTTAGACAACTTTTTAGACATCTCTGTTTTACAGTTGCTGCTGATCTAGGACTGCCAAGTTCAACATCTAACATATGCAAAATAAATGTTTTGGTAAAAAACAAATGCATACTTATTCAAAAATTATATTATACTGTTTATAATACTGTATTCAAATAAATAATTCCCTCAAAAGGTCAAATAGTAAATAGTGTACAGTAGTAAATAGTGTGCAGGAGTGAACAGTAATGCCATTTGAGCCAAAGAGTAAATAATGGTTTTAGTATTCTTCAAGGACTTGTGTCATTTCCTCTTAGACATTTTTGTTTTTGTTTTTGTTCCCTGGACAGCCTTGAAATAAAAAATGATTTGGTTTTCTGCGTTTCGTTTTTTAAGCAAATGTGAAATAAGAAAAACTGGATTAGAACCAAGACAATACTTTGAATATTGGTTCTATGTAAACAGATAGCCCATTGCAATTTTTCAAAATAGTTGGGAATTGATTCACTTTTTAAATTATTGTTAAAATTTATTTTGATTTTCACCTAGGTTCATATCTCATTTAGTACAAAAAAAAATTTCGACAGAATAAATGCATTGATACCATTAAGTACAGAAGTATTTTCACTGAAACTTAAAACTAAGTCAAATAGTGACAAAACACCTAAATTGTAACAATTTTTACTATTTACCATTAGAATGCATTTAGTGTAGTAAAGTTCTACAATGATATGGTTTCTAATTTTCTTTTTTATTTCAGCAATTTCATCTGCATTCCTCTTCTTTTGGAAAAAAAAAAAGGTCCAGTTTGAATGTTTTAATCCACAAAATTGCTGCTTTATATTTTTTTCTCACAACCCAGGAGATTTCATTCCTATATTTAGTCTATAATAGACTTCATTGCACTATTTTCATGTGTGGGGGTATTCAGATATTTATGAAAATAAAAACCCAAATTCATGAAATACATTATATTATCTAAAACATTAGGATTGTAATATAATAATGTTGCACAGACAAACCTCTTTTGCAGTTTCACTTATTTGTCCATTTTTAAGTTGCAAATAATGGCAAATAGTTCCAATAGCATATGGTAAGATTTTTTTTCAACAAAGATTTTAAAAAATCAAAAAACAAATTCTTTTCAATATTGAAGATAATTGCACACCCTGGAGATGCAAGCAATTGTGTTTTGCTCCAATCCATTTGTATATAATCTGCCTATTCTTGTGTGATTTAATGGACTCACTAGTGTAAAATGCACTGCTATGTTTTAGGCCATGTATCTACACAGCAGATCTAAATGGAATGTATGAGTGCCTAGAAGCTAACTGACGTAAAAATTGTAATACTAGATATGAAAGTTCAAACATCATGTCAGAGCTCTGTTCATTTTATTTTGTGTGTCGAAATTCTTTCTGAAATGTCCTCGTGGCTGATGGCAACTTTTCAAGTAAGCATTAATATACACAAAAAATAGAAGTAAAAGAGATATTATTAGCCAACCAGACAAGATAGACCTTTAAATAAAACAATAAAAGAATGTACAGTCTCTCAGCAACTTTTCTTCATGTAACTTCTTTAAAGGGCCACAGATAAGACCATAAACCTTTTGGTTATTTGTAGAAGCAAAGGAAGCCAGTCCCTGAAGATAATTCCATGGCTCTAAAGGTTTTCTTTTATGAAGTCACAGACATACTCCCCAATATCTCAAACAAATCTCCATTTTCTTGATGCTATAGCAGGGCATATGTTCCCTCAGGAATACTGTGGAAACCTCAGGTCTTTAGTTTAACAATGCGACCTAGTTAATAATATGAAAAGAACTTAAGAGTTTGGATTTCTTGCTTATCAATGCATGAATTTTTGGTACTATGAAGTAAATAAGCATTTTATATGAAAAGACTTAAGACATGTCTCTGTCTATACTTATGAAAACTGGTGTCTAAATAAATGAAATCATGCATGCCCACTTCCAAAACTTGCTTGCAAAGCTCTGTTTAATACTTGTATATTATTTTTGTATAGTGCCAGGTTTGTTATTAACATGTATTAAAGTTACTGTATTTAACTTACACACCAGAGACTTAACACGATATGAGAATACTCAAAGCAAGGCCTCAAATATTCTTCTTCAAATGATATCCATAGTTCACCCTTATAATACAGATGCATGTATTTACTTTCTGGAAGAGAGTACAAATAAAATGCAAATGCCAGTCTCACTGTGTTTATTCCATTTTTAAAGAGGCACTTCTCCATATTTCTTAGAGTACATTTTCATGATTATCTCTTCCTTTCTATAGCAGTCAACAATGTGTGCAAATATCACCGACAACATAAGAAGATATTTTTAAACCAGCTTTGGAAACAGCTGCCCCTGAAACAACTGGAAGGAAGAAAAGATATCAGAAACAGAAGATGGAGCAGAAAGGGTGAGAGAAGTGAACGAACTACCGGCTTGCGGCAAATCAAATGCGCTGATTCTCTGAGGTCCACAAATTGTAATGCAAGTGACAAGATAAGTTAAAAAGCAAAGCAAAGTGGCAAGAAAAATACATTAGGGTAAAGAGCTCTGTGTGTGTGTACACATGACACAATTAAAATAAAAGAACGTAAGGAAGCTTATGTACTAGGTTATACGACAACAGACATACTATGTCACACAGATTGTCCCATGAGAGGAAAAATTCCTAAACCGTGTTAGCTAGCTGGTGCTGAGGAAAACATTTATAAAGCTGAATGAATATCCCTTGACTAAGCAGGTTCAAAAACATCACTAGAAAATGAGCTTATTCACGGACTGAATCCGATACTGCATCTTGAAAGGCATCCTCGTTGTAATTTGTTCACTCGTTTTTAAATATTTTACACAATGTAGCCAACTCTCAATTGCTCATTTGAAGATAAGAGGCAATGCAACGCAATTTCTAAATGCGGGGCCAGCAGACAGTGTGAGTGATACTTACAATTTAGACAGGCATACATATAAAATAGGCCTTTCTAGTTATTTTTATATTTGACACTAACTTTATGATAGGGAGAGAAGCTGGCGACGTTGAGTGACATCCGAAAACGGGCAGGATTCTGAAAACTGGCAATAAATGGAGCATACTGCGAGAAATTCATGAGAATGGAAAGTTAACTATCCTTCTGTACTGACGCTGTTTCTATGACATTCCAATGGATAATACCGCCTAACCCATATGTATATGGAATATAAAGCCCAGGGCTATAAGATGTATGTCAGGTAGGCAAAAACATAAGAATATCAGTGGTTGGGATTCTTATCACAGTAAGAACTGTTATGGCGTTCTGTCTTCATTCCAACGTCAGTCATGGTCATGGGAGAGTGGATATCTGACAGTCCTTATTCTTCTGCTGTTGACTGCAGGTTGGTATTCTTCAGATACCTTTCATTTATGCGAATTAACGTATTTTTACAAATATTAGACAGTACATGGGCACATTGCTCATTGGTTTACTAATCTTGCTTTTAAAATTTTTGGCTGTGGAATTGTAACTGAAATATGTGAAGGTTTTGGCTAAAAAGCCTTTCTTTCTGTTGGTTTCCAAGAGTTCCTAGAGACATTTTTCTTTCAAAAAACATTTTTTTGACGGGAAATTCTCAATCTCAAAATTTATTATGCTGAAAGGGTGATAAAAATCTTGTTCTTCACTTTGAAATTTAAAATAAGACTTCTAAAATTTGTTACAGCTATAGAATTTCGTGCAATAAAATTTTAAATAATATACAGGTTTCAAATCTAGATATAAAGCATCACACGCTATCTTAGATGCCTTCAGCTGAATTCATTATATCTCCTGGACACAAACTATTCTTTCCATCTTTTCTGAAAAGAATCAGCCGGGCTCGGTGGCTCAGCCTGTAATCCCGCGCCTTGGGAGGCTGAGGTGAGTGGATTGCCTGAGCCCGCGGGTTTGAGACCCGCCTGGGCAAGCGAGACCTCACCTCTACAATAAATCAAAAAATTAGCCGGGCGTGGTAGCACGCGCCTGTAGTTCCAGCTACTTGGAAGGCTGAGGCGGAAGGATCGCCTGAGCCCAGCAGGTCGAGGCTGCAGTGGCCGGGAGGGGCCACTGCACTGCAGTCTGGGCGACGGAGTGAAACTCCAACTCAAAAAAAAAAAAAGGATCGTGTACACACAGGATCATTAGGAAAATTAACTTGAATTTGGGAAAAAAAATATTTGACACATTGTCCCCTGATATCGCCTACACTATGTTGGGACATGCTGCTTTTTTGAAGAAAAAATATAATGCAAATAAAATGGCACATATTCAAGATTGCATTATAAATTAAACTGGAATTCCCTTAAATAGGTACACTGAAAGTCTGTTTCATTATTTCTCATTTTCATTAACTTCAGAGGAAGTAGTTTTCCAGAATTATCATCTCATGTAATTACCTATAACATCTCTAAGATCACTGAATATGTATGATTTATTTTATAAGCCTGTCACAGTAAGGATTCGTTAGAGCTCATAAAAATATGTATGTTGTGTGTGTAAACAAACATACATGTATTTTTCAACCAGTACACAATAATTAGAAATTAGTCCCTTATCGATAAGTGGCAAATTTTATATTCAAATTAGCAGTCAAAACACTATTCACTTATGCATTTTCATTCTCTTGGTCAAAGTGTTTTTGGGGAAAATGTTTTTAGCGTACATCACACAGGAAAACAACGGGGTTTTGAATAAAGGGCACATTGAGAAGAGAGCAGTTTAAAAGGAATCCACTCTCTTTCACAATTCTACATCTTCAACGGGGAAATACATCCTTTCGCAAGATTCCAGAAAACCAGACAACATAAAAGCGTTCCCGTGTTCAGTTTTGCAGCACATCTGCCATTCCTTGTCTCCAAAATGCAAGGCCAACGATAGTCACTAAGACACATTTTCTCTGAAATGAAAATCACTAGACAGAAAATACATTAATCATAATAGTTTTCTAGAATCATTGAGTTCCCTGTGCCCATTAAAAGTATGCTTGAATACCGACAGAGTTTCAGAGAAAAACAATGAAACAATCACTATGATAGCTGAAATATGGCTTCATAGGAAACAGGGCTACATTTAATTAACTTTGATTGTTTGGATCTTTTCTGCTTTTTGTTATAGTTCATATCACTGGCATGGACTTTTGAGCCGATCTTTTCCAATTAAATTACTACCAAAATGTACAAACTTGACGTGAAGATTACATTATATTTACAGAGAACTTGGCACTTACAGAAGAAGTTATTGACGTTTTTTTTTTTCCATCCAGCCCAGGGCACCCATGGTTCAGGCAAATGGAAAAGCCTGATGCTTTATTAAATAGTATGCTACATTAACATGAATAAATAGGTTTCCAGCTGGTAGGTCCTCCACAGTGCTGTCCCTGTTGCTGAAAACCAGTACCTTCCATTTCTAATCCATGTAGGGGATGGAGAGAAGTTCTTAGTCCAGAGAAAGTAAAGGTTGCATGTTTTCTTCCTCATTTTTATCCATGCGTTTTAGCACTGTAGGATCCACTACTGACTGGGATCTGGAAAAGACAGAGACAACTGTGGGTGCGGTGTTACCAAACAATCACCCAGATGACATTCTCTTCTTTGCGGTACTTTTTTTGCCATTATTTCTCCCATGAATGTGGATTATCTGCTCCTCCATCAAGAAATTTATGGACTGTGGATGCTGCACATTTAGAGAGAAAACACTTATGGGGGTGTTTTGTATTGGAGTGAGGAAAACAATCCCTTCTGGCCTCTGAATAGAATAGTGAGCTGCAAAGAATCCTAAATATACACACACAGGCTTATGGCCTCTTCCTCACAATTGAGCAAGATTCTTTTCTTTGAAATATTGAGAATTTCTAGCGTTTTCCGATAAAGCATCTCCAAATGGGAAAAAAATGCTACAGTGAAATAATTATTACGATAAATTAAATAGAAATGAGAAGAGGTTTAGCTCCTGTCTAAAAGGAATCTATTGAAACAAATTCAACATGAAAGTGCATTTTTCTTTAGCCAACTTTTTTTTTTAATTTCAATGATTGTACCAACAGAAAAATCAAAATTTCAGTGCTTCTGCTGAATTTCTTACAAGAACATCCAAACAAATTCAACCTTACTCTTGAAAGTGTCACAAAACAGTTAAAGACTTGTAAAAAGCAAAAACCTCCTCTTGTGAAAGTAACAGTTCTTTATGATCAAGAAAGCACATTATTTGAAACCCCGCTTACACATGCCTTTGACAACAGGTGAAAATTATTTCACAATTTATCTTTGGGAAACAACATGAGAGCGGGAAGGAGGAAAATCAATGAAACATGCCCCTGTCGTGGCAGGAAGCTGCCATCTTAATAGCTGCAGCATTAAGGAAGCAGCTGCCCTTTTAAGATTCTCCTTGGTAATGAACTCTTCGCTGCTGCTGCATTCCAGCCAATTGGCTTTTGCTGTGCGGTATGCCTCTCAGCAGATCTCATTAACTTTGGAAAAGAAAGACCATAAGCTAAAACACAACTGCACATGCTAATGAAAAAGAACAGCAACGGAACTAATTATCAAAGAAAAAATAATTACAGGATTAACTGATAAATTGACTCCTTCATTTAAAGGAAAAGTGGTTTCTGAAGACGGAATGAAAATGAAAGTGACAGCCTTTAAAAAAGGGGGGGATTTTGTTTCCTAAGTCATTTATACTATTTTTTTCCTCAATATTAAATAGGCATTGGATGTGCATCTCAGAAAGGGGACTGACTAACTTCCCATGTGTGTATATAAGTGTGTGCATTTTCCAGAGAGACAAGGGAAGAAGGAGGACAAACAAAAGAAGGAACAGAGAGAGAGAGAGAAAGAGACAGACAGACAGAGAGAGAGAGAGAAGAGATTTTAACTTTAAAATGCAATAATGTATAATCATCCTTTTTTAAAAGTGCATGCATAAAGTACTTTTCTTTTATTCGGTTTTTTTTTGTTTTTTTTTTTTTGAGTTGGAGTCTCACTCTTGTCTCCCGGGCTGCAGTGAGAGACACGCTCACTGTCACCGCAGCCTGGAACTGCTGGGCTCAGGTGATCCTTCCGCCTCAGCCTTCCAAGTAGCTGGAACTAAAGACGCACGCCACCACGCCCGGCTAGTTTTTGTGATTTATTGTAGAGACGAGGTCTCACCAAGCTGTCCAGGCTGGTCTCGAAACCCCGGGCTCAGGCAATCCTCTCGCCTCGGCCTCCCAAAGTGCTGGGATGACAGGCTGAGCCACCGAGCCCGGCCAATAAGATACTTTTCAACAAAGTGGAAGGCTGCACAAGACACTTAGTAATCAGAACTTTTAACACTTCTTCGGTAAGACCCAACTTGAAAATTGGCTTCCCAACATGATTCCACGTTCAAACATAAGGAGGTTCATTTAATGCATTCACTTGACAACTGGAATGCACTAAACTATAAGCGACGCAGTGGAGACTGCATCCGTTTCCTTCCTGATTTCAAAACAATGGGTATCACAGAGCCGGATGCAGAGTAAGATCTCAATACCTTAACTTGCATCCAGTGAGTAATTTCCACGATGAAAGAACTTCAGTGTTGAGCATTCAAAATGAAGAGCAATGAGGATAGTGGAGGAAGCAATTCTTGACAGAAAAGAAGTTTTAAAATTCTCATAAAATTAAATCTATTATGTAAATGCTGGCAATAGTCCCTGAGTACACACCACAGCTCTTCAGACAGCATGAGGTACGTAGTTTAAGCATTGGCAATGACCCTGATAGTCTATTAAAACACATAATACAGACAGATAGATAAGCATTCTAACTTTATATGTTTCATGACTGTTTTTTGAAAAAGTATTATTAGCGACTATGACAATTTTAACAAAGTTTTAAACTAAAGTGTACTATTCCACCTGGAATTAAGTTCCTAGTTTGCTTTCATCGTGCATTACAGATGTCAGAATTGTTGGGTGATGAATGCTGGTTCTATATGTAGAACGATTCCTCAACCACAGAAAAAGAAGCCAGGCAGAAACAACCGGCAATTAAAAAATTTTTTTGGTATTCAGTTGTTCGCGCATTACTGATATTTTCATCCAGATTTTTTTAAACCCTTTTAGATGGAAGAACAGGATTATTTCTGCAGGATCCTAACTGTTCATGACTTGGCTTATTCCAGCTGTGGCAGAGGGAGCTGCCTATCCTTAACTTGGAACACACCTTCCGGGTCCCCACATGGCCTCCAACGTCTTTGCAATGAATAGCTTTTCTTTCTTTCCAGAAAACCGATAACTTAAGTTTTTGTATCCAGCACTTCTATGTGTATTTATTATGCGCCTACAGGATCATAAATACCGTCGTGCTTAAGATTTTGGAAAAAAGTAAATTCCAGTTCCAGTTGCTAACAAAAGAAATTTACAAGCTCTGTGATCACGAGAGCGCAATTTAAACGTTGCAAGATGTTGTTCTCTTATTTGCAAAATGGAGACAATAACACTCGCATTATACAGAGATAGTGAGGATCAGATACAATCATGCATACATAAACCTGAGCACAAATTCCAGCACATGGCAGACAGTAGTGGTTAAGCAAACGACTCATGAAACACAACTGCCTATGTGCAGACATTAGCATTGCTACTGAGTAGTTATGCAACATGTGGAAGTCATTTATCTCTGCTGTGTCTCAGTCTTCCCATCAATAAAATGGGGATAGTGTTATCTTATTAGTTGCTTTGAGAAACAAATGAGTCAATGTATACAAAGCATTAGAAAGAGGTCTGGCATACAGTAACAATAACATATAATATTACTCAATAGTAACATATTCAATATTCAATCATCAGAAGTTCACATTACCGTAATAATTCAAATATTGTCACTCACTGCAACTGTTATATGCCAGGCACTATCCTAGGTACTGGAGATAGAAGGTAAAAGACATTCCCCAATTCTAAAATACTTACAGTCTAATCAATTTTACCATTCCACATGTTGATGCTCTTTTTCCATAAATTTACACAAGAGGACAAGTTGTCTTCTTACATGCCTAGCTAAATTCACCCAGAGGAAGAACGGTAGATGATTCTTTGTCCCTTTTCAACTTACGGATAATATAAAACTGCAAAAAGGAAAAGAATCCAGGAAAGTCAGGGTGGAATGTAGGAGCAATCTTCTCTCACCCTTACTGGGGGACTGCCATTTCCTGGCATAGAGAACAAGAGAATCAAGAGAAACAACTTTCTTAATCTCATTCTCCAGGAGTTTTCCAATAGAGCCATAAAGTGATACCAAAGCTACACCAAACAAAGCACGTCTCAAATTCTAATCAGCTCATGTCAGAAGCCAGAAACTCGGGGTTTGAGCCATTGATGTGCTGTAAGCCAAGTCTGCAGGGGAATAAAAAAATGCCCTAATTAATTACAGAAGAGAATTGGATTGAAAAAGACTTCAACAAGTGGATTGACTGGATCAAATCTAACAAGATGGTGTTAGTCAACTAAGATAATGTGATTGGAGGAAAAAGCTAAACCCAGAAAGAGAGAATCAGGAAGACACGGACTGGAGAGTAAAGAAGCTTTCTAGTTTTAGGGAGCCCGGCATGAAACAGCAACGTGCTTTGGCTGCCACGTGACGGCAACAGGGACAGCAACCACAGGCAGAAGAAGTCAGCGCAGTCTACTCTGCAAAGCCAGGATTTTAGAATTAGTCAGTAGTCACCCATCAGTTATGAATGTAACACGTGAAGGGGAACACCAACAGACAGCAGACCACCCTTCGTTCACCCAACTGGAATTCGGTGAACACGCTCTGTGTGCCAGGATCTTCTCCGGGCACTAGGGATTCAGAGATCAGGACAGACAACGCCACTATGGTCTCTAGGGGACAGACAGCAGATACAAAATTAAATAAAATCAGTCATTTCACAGACCGTAAGTGCTGCGAAGAAAATAAAACAAAAGAGGGTGATTGGCAAGGAGTGACCAAAATGAAAGGAAGCAGAGCTGACTGAGACCAGGTGGGTGATACAGACCAAAAGTCTGTTGAGGAGTTGAACTTTGTGCCCAGCCATGTGAAGATGAAGGTAAAGAGCATTCCAGAAAGCAGTGGCAAGGGTACAAAGGGAAGACTGCGTCTGAAAGGCAGGAGAGGAGGGAGAAGGTGGGATCCATGTGCAGGAGAAAGAAAGGCAGGGTCAGATCAGGTGGTACCTGGCAAGCCAGGGTAGGGAGTTGACTTCATTCACTGCAGTCATCTAAAAACTGAAAGCCAATATGTGGAATGATCTGACTGATATCTTAAGGATGTCTGGAGTGCCGTGTGGATCATAAATGAGGGCAGAAGTGCAGGCAAGGCTGCAATCAACAAGAGCAGTTACAAAGTCTGGGGGTTGGGTAAGCAGAGTGCAGGTGACGGTGGGCAGCATGGCCACAGAGGACACGGGGAGACGGGCTCACGTGAGGGGACCTCGTGGGCGGACATGCCACAGGAGGGATGGAGGAAGGGAAGGGGTCTCATGAGCTGGCCAAGATGGAGACTAGTGGCTTAGATCCTTAGACAGCTCAGTTCCACAGAGAGGGGGCTCTGTGCCATGGCTTCACGAAGCCTGATGACATGGAAGATTCCACACCTCATGCTGGAGCCTTGCAGCACTACACAAAGATGGTGTAACCTTGAGGATACAAGGTCTATTTATCAGCGCTGCTGTGACGATTAAACACATTAATGTAATTTTAAAAGATACCTAGTGAGGGCCTAGATCACGATATGTACATAGCAAATGATAAAATATCATAACTACTATTACTAGGATTATTATTTTATTAGGCGAAAGCTCCTCTTTGACAGTTGCTTTTAATCATTTTTTATTTTAGAAAACTTTTTAAGAATTTGATCCAGGGAAAAAAATGCGCAAAAGATATAAAGTTCATGCAGACACGCACACATGAGATTTTGCATACAACTTTTAGCACATAACAGAATCCTTTGAGAGCCTATCCATAAATCACTTAGGAAAGTACAGATCTCAGGAAGTTCTGTTCTCAAAGAAGGGAGTTAAGATACTTAACGCTGGCTTAAATATAAGCTTGCCAACGAGTGGAACATGAGAGCGGGGAAAGTTTCTGGCCCTTCCGCTCTCTCCAATGAGCAGTGCAGAGCCTGGAGAGAGCTCGTCATCACACACTGACTACAATAACAGCAGAAGCATAAAAGCAACCAGCCCTAAAGAACAGGCATACCACCTCAGGAATCAGAGCTACATGGCATTGAGACATCAGTGAAAGGGTACAAAGTTTCGGTTAGACAGGAGGCATATGTTCTGGAGAGCTATCCTGCATCAGGGTGACAATAGTTAATAACCACGTATTGTGTAATTAAAAACTGCTAAGAGAGGAAACATTAAACATGATCACTGCCAAAATAATGACTTTATCTTTGACTCAAAACTCCCAGACATCCAATCATAAGGCCATGAAAGGTATTGCAAAGCAAGAAAAGCAAATGCAGCCGGGCTCGGTGGCTCAGCCTGTAATCCTGCGCCTTGGGAGGCTGAGGTGAGTGGATTGCCTGAATCCGCGGGTTCGAGACCTGCCTGGGCAACTTGGTGAGATCTCGTCTGTACAATAAATCAAAAAATCAGCCGGGCGTGGTAGCGCATGCCTGTAGTTCCAGCTGCTTGGAAGGCTGAGGCGGAAGGATCGCCGGAGCCCAGCGGGTCGAGGCTGCAGTGGCCGGGAGCGGCCACTGCACTCCAGTCTGGGCGACAGAGTGAGACTCCGACTCAAAAAAAAAGAAAAAAGAAAAGAAAAGCAAATGCAGAGAAACACAAAACCCGGAGCCAGACTCAAAGGGCCTCCCCAGCTCTCACCCAACCCACCGCCCCGTCGACCTCCACACACCTCTTCATGGACTTGGGAGAGAGCTCCTTCTCCACCTCCTTCGTGGACAGGCTGTAGGGGTCCACGCTGTACTCACTGTCGTCGTCGTACTCGTGGTCAAGCAGGGTTCTCGCCCACGTGCCCATGTCGTAAGGCGGCAGCATTCCTCCAAACTCAGAGGGCAGGATCTCAGGGTGAATGAGTTGATGCAGACTGTTCAGATTGTTGCCGTGCAAAAATATCTAGAAGCGCGAGAAGAGGGGAGGGAGAGAAACACGCAGAGAAAAACTAAATACTATTCAGATGCTGGGGAGAGGAAGCCGGGAATACGAGGGGCAAAAAACAGGAACTGTCCGTGTCTGTGAAGACAGGTAGGCCCCTCATCCGCGAGGGAAACCGCCGGGGCCGAACCTGTTATCTTGGTACTTCGAACCGCCGTCCTGAGACTCGGAGATTTCAAGTCGTTTCTGGAAGGACAGATAGTTATCGGTTCGAGGCACCGAAACCACAAGCTGGGTTGCTGGCTTCACAGGCAGGGACGTGAGCAGAACAAAATGCACATGCTGATCTGTGCGTCATCCTTGTGTGAGCTGTGCACATTTGATGACGTGCAGAATGAAAGCTGTGAAAACAGACCTTCCTCACCAGGGACTCATCAATTACAGAGCCTGTCCACATTATTATGCCCCAAAGCTGTCATTGGCGCGGCTTTCCCTTTAACATCGATAAAAATAAGAATACTGTAACCACTAAATTGCTGCTTTAAAATGCAAAGTGGGTGATGTAAATAAGAGAAGGAGACCATCGTCCTCATAATGAAAGACTGAGTGAGGTTCATGTCCCAAAGGACATCAGGCTCTGTCATGTTGCCAGCATTTTCTCTACTAAAGATGTCCGGACTTATTGTCCACACAGAAAATGCAATGGCTTTAGAATGGAAAGATTTATGTATGCATTAATTACTGGTATGACTGTCTACAGAGAGCTTTACAAAAAAACAAACTGGAGAAATACTCAAGCCACATACTCCAGATGTGTTTCTCTGAACGTTGCTGCTTTTTCTCTTCCTTTATTTCAGGCTCAAATCATTCTTCTCTGCTCCAGCACTGTTGTCCTCTCATGCAAATGTATGCAATATTTATTTAGGGATTATAGTTTATAAGTAATTTAAAAATAATTTCATTCTCTGGGTTCAAGAACAGGCTAAACATATTCATGTTTGCTTTCTGTACCTTGAGAATTTACCAATGTAAATACACAGGAAAGCAAAGATGAGTCTACAACATCAAATAAAATTAGAGGATGGACAGCACCAATTAACCAGCATTTTCGACAAATGATGGAAGAGTTAAAGTGGATGATGGCAGGTCACCGGCCCAAACAGGCAGAGCCAACAGCTGCCTGGAATACACAATGTGAGGCCCGCAGAGGTGGAAGAGGCCATCTGCCCCATCGTGTACCAGGGTGATGGCAAACTACACATGGACCGCTTCTGTCTAGGAGCACAGCAGCAAATATTTATGTCCAGAAAAACACATATGAGGGGGACCCAAAAAAAAGCCTGGAATCATCTTTTGGAGGGTGGGCACCTGGTAGTACAGGCTTCCCCTGTTAGGTAAGTGTTCTAGGAACCCATCCGCATCCGTGGACCAGCTAGCACTGTCGCGAGAGGCCGTGCTCGGCTTCAGTGCATTTTGGGGGAGATTCTCTCAACGCGTTTGCCCGTTTCCTGATGGGTGGATTATGAGCACACCCGCCCACGCCGCGCTGCGTGTTCAGCAGCTTTTGACCAAAAACGGCATGACCCCCGTGCCCCACCCTCCCTAGTCACCTGATCTCACCCTGAGCAACTTTGTTTTGTCTCCCTGGGTGGAAAAAGCCCTCAAAGGGAAACGTTTTGCTGATGTGGAAGAGGTGACACCAAAAATGGCAGAAGCAGGAACAGGCATCAAAATGGACTTTTTTTTCCAAAGACTATTCTGAGCGATGGAAAAAACGCCTCGATGGGTGTATTGCCTCAGACGAAGAGTGCATTGAAGGTGACTGAAGTTGAAACAAGTAGGAATAAAACACACGATTCCTTATCAATAAAGTCCGGGTTTTGTGAGGTCCCCCCTCACACATACTCCCAGACTCTGCTCATAAGAAGTGAAAGAAATTTTCCTAGGAAAGTTCAGTTCTGATATCTGAGGATTTTATTCTGTATACAACCTTTATTTTACCAGATGTCTTCCTTCATGTAAGAAATCTCCTTCGAGTCATGCGAGAGTTGTGGTAACGCATCTGTAGAACAGCAAATGCAATCCCAGCACACCACCTCCTCTGTCTTCTCTAACACTCCTCTCCCTCCTGTCAGCATCACTTTCCGCTTTGGCCTTGTTTCCACTTTCACCGAGAAAATAGGACAACCAGATGACATCAGCCCACCCACCAGCATCTGTGTCTATGTATTTGCCTTCACTGCCAGTACAATGGAAGGAAAAGCCCCACAAGGGCCAACCTCTCCACCTGCGCTCTACAATTTTTCTCTCTCTTAACAATTTGCTCTTGCCTCTCTCACACGAAATTTCCTCCCTCCGCTGGCTCTTTCCCATCAGAGAAAAAAACATGCTGACTCCACCACCCCCAACAGACACAGAAAACCTCTCTCGGCCCTGTTTCCACCACCAGTTGTTATCCCATGTCGCTCTCTTTTTTTTTTATAGCAAAACTTATTAAAGGAGTTGTCTGTATGCACTGTCCAAACACTCCCTCCCCATTTTCCCTAAATCCGATCCCAGTAAGCTTTGTAGCCCACTGCTGCACGAAAACCGCTCTTGTCAAGATCCTTCTCTTTGCTAAGTTGTGTCCGATTCTCAGTCCTTATTTGCATTGTACCCTCAGTAGCAGTGGTGTAGATGACTCTCTTTGAAGTATGTTCATCCGGTATCTCTTGATTTTCTCTTACTCTCCTTCTTTAAGTCTCTTTTGCTGATCACCCCAACAGCTTAACATCGGAGAGTTCCAGGTCTCTTTCTTGGATCCATCTTCTCCTTTCACCACACTAACTTCTTGTTGGTTTTATTCGGTTCATTTCATTCAGTCAGTGGCTTTAAAGTCGGGAGGGAGGGGCACACCTCATCCACAAGGGCACCTGCATAATCAACGTTTGTATACCTAACCCTGAATTGTACCCCACATCTTTATAATTAAAAAATTACCACACTCAAAAAATAAAAAAAAATATCCTTACACTAAAAACATATGTGTTGGATCCAGACTTCTCCCTTGAATTCCATATTTGCATTTCCACTATCTGACTTCTCTGCTTAAACGTTCAAAGGCCACCTCAGATTTAACATGTCCAAAGTTGAACTCCCTATGTTCCCCCAGAATCTGCTCCCCCATCTCCAACATGAGTTACGGGTATGACTATCCTTCCAGTTTCTCAGACCAAAACCTCCCACTCATCCTTCACTCCTCTCATCGCCTACGTTGTTAGTAAATCTTTTTGGTGTTTGCTTCAAACGTGTTCTGCGATGCTCAGCAAAAGAAAGAAAGAAAGTGGGAGGCTTTCTTCCAGACTTTAAACTTTACTATAAGGCAACAATAATCAAAACAGACTGGTATTGGTACAAGAATAAGCATAGAGAACGATGGGACAGGATAGAGATTCTGGAAGCAAAACCTCAATTCCTCAACCAACTCATCTTTGACAAAG
>CAUYQG010081562.1:0-26212 GCA_963574415.1 Tarsius wallacei | reverse complement strand
GGCTCAGTGGCTCAGCCTGTAATCCCGCGCCTTGGGAGGCTGAGGTGAGTGGATTGCCTGAGCCTGCGGGTTCGAGACCCGCCTGGGCAACTTGGTGAGACCTCATCTCTACAATAAATCAAAAAATTAGCCGGGTGTGGTAGTGCACACCTGTAGTTCCAGCTACTCAGAAGGCTGAGGCGGAAGGATCACCGGAGCCCAGCAGGTCGAGGCTGCGGTGGCCGGGAGCGGCCGCTGCACTCCAGTCTGGGCGACAGAGCGAGACTCCAACTCAAAAATAAATAAATAAATAAATAAATAAATAAATAAAAAGACCTGCCTTGGGTTGTGCCTATTTGTTCATTACGTCCAGCCCTTAGTCCGTCAGATTACAAGCAACAGGGATTACAAACAAAGGGGGTGGGCTCATTCAGAGATTTCCAAAATTTTGCCAAAAATTGCCCCTGACTCCAAAGATTATTCTTCTGGCATCAATTGGTTAAGAAAACACTCAGAAACAAAAATGTACTATGACTTTAGCAATTGTGTCAGATAAAGTTTCATTTCAGTGCAAATTCAATATGTATTTTCAAAATAGTGGTATATGCAAGCTGTTATTAATTAAACTTATTTATTTAATCTATTTCTTTGGTTCATAAACAGATTCTGGGGATTTCTCACAACAACTCTGCCTGCAAGAATCTGGAGTTAAATGTGAAAAACTACTGTTTTACAGACTGTAGAAACAAGCTGAACAAGCATGTAAAGGCTGTATAATTGATGTTCAGCTGTGGTTCAACTTCATCATAGCCTGATCAGCTGACACTCAGCGATCACCTAATTATTCAATTATTTATATGACACATTAATCCATGACCCCATAGCCTGTGATATAGGTGGGATAGCAATCATGATAACTCAAATTATAGCTCTGTATCTCACATGGTCATCAGCCTCAATCTCACACAGAACCTCAACCTCCTATAAAATGCTCCTCAAACTTCTTTTTTTTCCTTCTTTTTCTTTTTTTTTTTTAAGATGAGGTATTGCTGTGTCACCCAAGCTGGTCTTGAACTCTGGCCAATCTTCCCGCCTCAACCTTCCAAAATGCTGAGATTACAGGCATGAATGAGTCACCACACTCGGTCACACTCCTCAAATTTCTGAGAGTTCCAAGCTGTTTTGTCGTGCTCACTAACAAATCTAATCCTACAGAACTTTGCCCATTTCTGTCTGCTGGGCAAGCCTCTTTTGTCTCTAGTCATCAGGAGGATGTATTAGTCAGGATTCTCCAGAGAAACAGAAACCAACAATATTTACAGGGAAATATGTAAGAAGGTTTGTTTTTTTTTTTAATGAGAATTGGCTCACTTGATTATGTAGGTTGAGATGTTTCATGATATGCCATCTGCAAGCTGGAGAACCAGGAGCACTGATGTAATTCAGTCTGAGTCTGAAGACCTGAGAACTGTGGAAGGTGGGGAGTGGCAGGTGGGACACTGTTATTAGTCTTGAAATCCCAAGGCCTGAGAACCTGGAGCTCGAATGTCCAACAGCTGGAGAAGGTAGAAGACCCAGAAGAGAAATAATTCACTCCTCCTTTATCTTTTTGTTCTATTTTAGACCTTAGCAGATTGGATGATGCCCACCCACACTGATGAGGGAGAATCTTTTCTACTCAGTCTACTGATGCAAATGCTAATCTTTTCTAGAAACACCCTCATAGACACACCCAGAAATAATGTTTTACCAGAGATCTGGGTATCCCTTAGCCCCCTCAAGGTGACACATAAAACTAACCATCACTGAAAGGTGATAAACTTGATCTTCAGTTCTTCCCTATGACTAGCCAGGCTAACGGTCATTGACATGCCAGAACCATCGCGCTCCTCTCTGAAGGGAGACAACACCCAACACTCCATTCTGGGCCACAGTGTGTCACTTGGTGCCCTTATGCCTCAAGGTAACCTTCATGTGAACAGGCACTTGTCTTAATGCCAAAAGCCCACCCTTCTATGGGTTCGCAGGTAGACCGTGGTTTTCTATGCAAGACTGATACCACCCTGTCATTGATGCCACCTCACTGAAGCACCTGCACATAACCATCGGCTTCCTGCCTACCTCATCCATCCAAAACGGAAGGTTTATTGCAAAAATACCTTATGGAGCCCTCTATGTAAACTGCCCATTCATTTGTCAGATAACTGAAACATGTTTGCCTCTCAGGGAAGACACTGTCATTGATTTGACATAATGTATTGTTGTTAAGAGAGTTTTCACATGTATTCACCCACTGATAACTACCTTAATGTGATGAAATTAGAGGGAAATTGCCATTTCACTTTCAGTTTTGGGGAGAAATAATTTTAAGAAAGGAAAATTAAATGACTTGTTCAAATGGGCAAAGATAAGCAATGAGGTGCTTTGGAAGGATGTATAAGGTACAGACGGCAACAATTTAGAATTAGAGGTTAAGAGTGAGCTGATTAGTTAATCTCAAAAGGCAGTAAATATTCCTAGAAAAATTGGCAGAACTGCCTGAGAATCATGGAAAGAAGAGAAATAAGATAACTCAGAACAGCACAGAGAATAGTAAATAAGCAGGAAGGATCGCTGCTTTCATCTGAGGAGCAAGATGGCAGTTTGAAGCTTTTGGGGACATAGGAATGTTTTTATGGTTGAAAAGATTTGTATTTCTTAGTCCATACTGTGAGTCAGCATAAGACTATTTAATGGATAAAGTCCTAAAATACGTATGTAGCTAAAAGTCAGCTGTCCATGGTCTCATCCTGCTATCCTCATTTTTTGTTCAATTCCTTGCCTGAGGCTTTTCCTGTTCAATTTCCACAATCAGGTAATTTAGTCAGAACTTCTTACATATGAGGTTGAGGGCGGAGTGAGGTAGAGCAGATTAAGGAAACAAAGCAGTTAAAGTTCCAGTCTCATGTTGACAGAACACTGACTTTTTATTTTATGTTTCTATAACCGTCTACAAAATACATAAATATTAAAAAAAAAAAACTCTCCATATTGACCAAACAGAAATTCTCCTTGACTCTTCCCCAAAGCTTTTGGCTATTGTCATTTTATGTGCATAACTTTTTATTTTGTATAAACACATGGGTCCCTGTTGTTCTAGGACATGATCTTTTTCCCATTTATTGTAAAGACGATTCAACGTTGCACACATTCATTCTTTTTATAGGCCAGCCTTCTTGACTGTCACCTATTGAGGGGAAATTAGGTTGTTTTCATTTTTCACCGTTATAAATGATGAAGTAAACACTCTGTTACACACATATGAGTATATTTCTAGAATATATTCCTAGAAATAAATTGCTACAGCAAAAGTTATATACATTTTGATATTTACCAGCTACTGCTAAATTTTTCTCCAAAAGGACGAACCACGATGACCACTTGTATATCTAATCCTGAACTTTGCCCCACATCTTTAAAATAAAAAAAAGACTAACCAACTTACAATCACTTCAACTGTGTATAAAAAACCCCCATATGAAAGTAAGCCCTCACCAAAAACGGATGCTATCTTTCTTTTTATCTTTTGGCAACATGATTGAAGAATATTTCTCATATCTCAGTTTATCAAAATCTACTCATCTTTGAAGGCCTAGTTCAATAAAATATCTGTCATCAACACCTTCCCTGAGTACCTGAAAGTGGTTCGTTCACCTGTGAATTACCATAGTAATTTGTCCAAACCTCTTTCATCACATTTATCATATTTCATTTTATTATATAGTTATTGTCAGTTTGTTTTCTTGCCTCTACCTCTGGGTTGAGAGCAAGGCCAAAGATTGACCAATTTATCTTTATATCTCCCCCAGGTCCTTGTTTTAGTGGCTTTTACATAGTTGGGAGGTAATAATTTATAAAATATGCAAATACAAGAAGAAAAAAAGGAATGAATGGAGCTCTATTTTAAACAAATAACAATTTATAAAGAAATTTTGTTACATGTATTTATGAGTTATTCTGGGTAGACTCTGAGAAAACAGTGGGTATGAAAAAGTGTCATCAAGCCAAGAGAAAATCTTACATAAAATTCATTCCATGGCTCATGGATCTTATTAACATGGAGGTAAATTTGACTCCAACTCATAACTCTTTTGCTCTATGTCAGTGTAACAGGCACTGTGTTTGCATCAGAAACACTGAGTTCAAATTCTGTGTAAGTCACTATATCTGTGACTTAGGAAAATTTATTCAGATGCTCTGAGCTTCGATGTCCTCATCTTTAAAATGGGATTGATGGCAGGGCTCGGTGACTCAGCCTGTAATCCCGCGCTTTGGGAGGCCGAGGTGAGTGGAATGCCTGAGCCCGTGGGTTCGAGACCCGCCTGGGCAACTTGGCGAGACCTCATCTCTACAATAAATCAAAAAATTAGCCGGGTGTGGTAGCGCATGCGTGTAGTTCCAACGACTTGGAAGGCTGAGGCGGGAGGATCACCGGAGCCCAGCAGGTAGAGGCTGCGGTGGCCGGGAGCGGCCACTGCACTCCAGTCTGGGCGACAGTGAGAGTCCAACTCAAAAAAATAAAAATAAAAAATAAAATGGGATTGATAATGATTGTCCTGCCTACAGAATAGTTGTTTATTTTTACACAAGTTGTTTATTTGGTATCTACTGTAAGTCAGACACAGAGGCCATAAACATGAATACACTATGGGACTCACATGAAACCGTATGAGAACACACTTTTAGAATAATAAGTTGAAATACACGCATCAGGAGGTATTGTCATACTCTTGTGACAAAGTCTGCTCTGCTATTTTTTTAAAAAACAGAACTGAGTACATGTCTTTTATTGAAAATTTTTATTTCATTAGAAAAGACAAATTTACTGTTTTAATAGCCAAGTTTTTATCATCCACAAACTAAATATTTTTCTAAAACCACGAGTGTTTTGGTTCAAAAGCCTATGTGAGCACTGGCATTTCTACAATGCTTCCATTATTCCCATTGACTTTTATCAACTCATTCATATTCTTGAAGATTGTTGATAAAATAAAACAATGAAAATGCTGAGCAGTATTACAATTGTCTTATTTGCATATTAAACACTTCATTGTGTATTTGAAAATGTTATTTATAAAGTTACAGCAAAATTTAGTTACTAAATAAACTAGAAAGCGATGAGGTCTTAGAGACATTTGCACCCGTTTTGATAGGGAAGTCTTTCTCTCCTGAAGTTCTCAGGAGAAAAAAAAAAGCCCTTTTCACTCTAACATGTTGACCTTTGAGTCTGAATTAGTGCAGTATCAGTGGCAAAATCTGAACTGTAAAATGAATCTGTTAGGATTAAGGGTTTAGCTGTTGCATGGCTAAATGGGTCAAGCTCTCTTAACTGATGGATTTAACTGATGCTACCCAAAAGAGGAAAAGTTTAGATTCAGACAAACCTGCTGGCTTTCAATATTTCTACTATATCACACTTTTTCCATGAGACTCACAACCTCTCAAGTTTTGGAAGGAAAAGGATTCACACTTGCAGCTTCTTTTCTGAGACAGCCTTATTAAGGGAAAGTGAGCACTCACCCTCATAATATCTAGCAGCTCAGGGAGGCACAGTTTTATTTGGTAACTGAAGCCTGAAAAATATAACCAGTACCACTAATCTTCCTTCAGCTATACAATAATTGATTCCAACTTTTATGCATGTTACAAAATACATTTGACTCTTAAGGGAGAATACGAAGTCCTTCAGTTGCCAAATTTAATTCATGGGGGGGAAATAGAGACTACAGTTCTTCTATTAATCACATGTAGAACATTTTAATAGGTTAAGCTGGTATGAAATGAGTTTAACTTATTGTAACCTTAAGAATAAGAAAATACTTAGACCTGTTTATCAGCTGATACAGGCAGCCAATAAATGATTATCTCAAAAAAAGCAATCTCATATTCAAATTTTATATCTAGAGGCCACACCAATGCCCATATAATTCCGGTAGTTCCTTCCTAAATCTGTAATGCATCTCACCTTTCTGTTTATCTTAAGTACAAAGCCGAAGAGGTATTATAGTTATTGATGTCAATTCTCTACCAATTTGTTTACAATGAAAATTAGAATTAGACATGATGGACACCATCCATTTTTCTTAAACAGTCATAGGTAAGCACATAACTCTGGACAGACTGGGAAAATTATCTTCATAAAAGCTTTTGTCTCAAGGGAACTGGATTCTCTGGTGGCTTTGAAGTACCCCCACCCCCCAGTCTCCTTACCCTAATGCAAAGGAAAGTGTCGATGAATGCAGATTTTTCTATTTAATTTCCACGAAGTGTGTGTTCTCCTGCATGGGTTTATATTGCTGCCTAATGAAATAATCAGCCAGTATGCAGTGGGGGAGTGGTAGTGCAAGAGGGGAGGGACCACCCTAAAAGGTCTATTATCCTGTCAATATGTGCACAGAACTCTCATTAATGTTAATTAGATCTACCCACCAGTACAAAGGGGAGGCTAGACCTTAAACAGCAAGTTTGAAAAAAAAAACTATCAAGTAATGCAAAACATAGAAAAAAATTAGAAATCATTCCTGCCTCCAAGCAACCTTAACTTGTGGAAAAGACATTTATGTGGCCATTAACTCAAGCAGAAATTGAACTTGTCAGCATTACATGCAGGATGTATATAAGGGTAACCGTTCACGAACAGTTTCTCAAATGAATTAAATACAAACTGGATTTCTTTCTAGGCAGTAGATGTACTCTGTCCATCATTTTCTTAATAGAACAAATGCAAAAGTTTTAGGTGTTATAGACCTTTTATTCATGTGTGCCTTTACAGTAGAAGAGTAGGGATCAAAAGAAGATATGGCTGTTGAAGACCTGGCTTATGAATAAAACCCAAAACCTAGGGTCATCTTTGTCTTCTCTCTTTGTCACATGGTTCACTTCCAATCCATCTGCAAACCCTATTATTTTTCCTTAAAACAAATTTAAAACCAGACCCCCTTTCTTCCCCTGCACCTCTACCATCCTAGCCCAATTCAACGTATGTCTTACATGATTGTCATAGTAATCGTAACTTGAACCCTGTTCCTCCACATGAAAGCCAGAATGTCCCCTTTCATATGAAGGCCAAAACCTGCCATTATCTCCTTATCCCCTTCAATGGCTGGCCATCTTACTCAGAGTGAAACCTTCATCATGGTCCTCACCCATTATGAGAGCAGGGCCCTCCCTCATCCATACCTTCTCTGCACTTACATCCTCCGTGTTCCTTCTCAGTTCTCTCAAGCCATACTGCCTCTGGTGTTCTGTGGATTTGCCAAGTGATCTCTCCAAAGCCTTTCCGCTTACTGATCCTCTCCCTCGGATCTCACTTCCTCCAGGCCTCTGCACAAAGCTCACCTCCTCAGAGAGCCCTTCCCTGACCATCCTAACTGAAAGAGCAACCTCTTTTCTCTCTTCCCATGTTCCCTTTACCTTTCCCTGCCATATTTTGCTCCATAGCATCTAACTGTCTGCCCCAGTTGAAAGGAAGTTCCATGGGGGCACTCGGTCTGGGTCACTGCTGTTGGCCCAGTGCCCTGGACAGTGTCCCAAGCACTGTAGTCACTCAACAAATGAAGTAAAGTATTGCTCAGGTCATTGGGAATATAGTACCTATATAAGCAATATACACATATATAGTATACATATATATATAGTATATATAGTTACTAGCAGACAGTGAAGCAATTACTAACAGACACTGGACCCATTTTCGCAAGCATCTGAAAATTTCTCCATTCAACATTAAGAGATTTTGTGAAAAGATACAGCCATAAATTAGCTTTGGAAATCCCAATTTGGATAGCATTACTTTCCCAGATTTCTTTTTCTTTCTTTCTTTCTTGTTGGCTTTCTTAGACAAAGTGTTTCTTTGTCTGCCAAGCTGGAGTGCTGGAGTGCAATGGTGTGGTAATAGTCCACTCCTGTGCTCAAATGATCCTCCCACCTCAGCCTCCCAAGTAGCTGGAAATATAGGCACCTGCCACAATGCCCAGTCTAATTTTTTGTTGATTTATTGGTTTACTGTAGAGATGGGATCTCCCGTGTTTCTCAGGCTGGGACCAAATTCCTAGCCTCAAGCAATCCTCCCACCTCAGCCTCCCAAAGTGCTGGGATTACACGTGAGTACCACTGCACCCAGCCCAAATTTCTCTGTTAATTTCCCCACACCGAATCCCTAAAAATATCTTTTGCACTCAATGCCTTTTATTCCTAAATATATTACTTGAAGTCTACACATATTTTTCTTCCATTTTAGGCTCACTGAACAAAAAGCTTGCACGTAGAGGGTGTCCTCTACTTTATTTTCGTTAATCCTGGACCTGTCTCAAAATCAGAATTGCAAAGAGAAAAGAGCCAGTCTTATATGGCATAATCAAAAGTGCTAGAAACAGGAGCTTGGCATGCATACACAGACCTGAATTATGCAGCCTACCAGTTTCTGTGTGTGACATGCTGACAGAGGTTGACACTTGGTGAGTACCGTGTAGTTGTCAGCAGGTATTAAGACTTGCAGTTCATTCGGCAGTCAAAATAAAGGAAGAATGGCAGAGTCCGTGTTTGAAATCTACACTCCAGCCCCGTGGCAGCCTAAAGCGCCTCTGCTTCCTCTGCGGTACCCGGTGCCCCTCTGCTTTGCTGAGCACAGAGATGAACACATGTCAGCTTCAACAGGGAATCTATTAACTGTTCACACTTAAGTGCATTTTGTTCATTGTGGTCAAAAAAGCGTATTTTTCTTCTCAAGCTGTTATGCGATGTTCTTAAGTCAATTACAATCACATAATAGAAAATAAGCAAGAGGCAAAGTTAGGAAAGGAACATGTCTGACAGAAAAGAGGACAACTGTTATGATTTTAGTCACTCCGATAAATGTGATAAGAAGATGTCGACCTATGATAAATGGGTTCAAGGGTTGAAATTTTTTCTTTATATTTTGTTTTTTTAGTGCCGGCAGTTTGTCTAGTGAGATATGTTTTGTTTTTAAAAATACTTACTTGAAAGTCTACAATATTACCATAGTATATTGTATGGTATTATAGTCACAGAATCAGACTTTTTAAAGAACGGTGGTTTATTCCATCCTTGTCATAATGCTTTTCGTGAGTAAAGCAAGCTTTTAAACTCATAAAAGTAATTAGGGATGTGATCTGTGGAAATACTTTCACATTGTTATAAAGCTATTTGTGTTGCCTTTCTCTTGGAAGCCAAACACTATGTGTTTCTAAATTGGGGACTTTTTCTTCCTCCTTTAAATCATAGAGGTTGTGCTTTCTTTGTTTGTATAATGAATAAGAGCCTTATCTGGAAATTGTGGCACAGTCACACTCCATTTTAGGTAGACCTGGAATTCAGTTTCTTCTTTCTCTTCTAAGAGAATACAGAAACTGAGGAGGTCTGCTACCTGTCTAATGCTGGTAATTGAATTACTGTACAACACATTAACAAAGAAAATTCAGTCAGCGGCAATTAAATTATGTTCTTATGTTCCGGAGAGTAGGCTCTTCACAGAGAACGAGAGGACAAAATGTTGTAAAATTATGGGCACTGATATTCGGAAGGGGAGAAAAAAGACATTTCATTAGGTCTTGAGCAAGGCACTGCCACAAAGGACTCAAGAGAAATCATGGCTTACACAGACTCGGTCTAAGTAGTTTCCTTTTGGGTTACTTCCACATTAGCCAACCATCAAACGGTGCGAAGGACATGTGACCTCAAGCTACAAGGGTGGGCTAAAAGCGCAGACTTCACCGGTGACACAACTGAGGCTTGTAAGAAATCCGTCCTGGTATCCCTAAATATATGAAAATAAAATAATAAAGATACAAGTATGTGGACAGGACTTTCTAGGTTTTCTTAGGGGGAGAGACCTTAAATTTGGGGTCTGTTGAGCCTGCACAAAGTGAACAGGCAGCCCCAGGGGATCCCAGAGCAGACTCCTGCTGTCTCAGGCTCACCTCTGGTTAGGAAAGGGACCCCTCCCCCCAGCACTCAAGTCATTTACTCTGTGACCAGGTCTTTGTGACCTGGGCCACAGTTCCATATGCTCCCGTAGCCTTTGTAGCTGTGGCCCCATCAGGGTTTCTAATGTGAGTGAGTGCACATACATTTTCTCATTTGAATTTGTCTAACTCACCCAACAATCCTGAAACAGAGGTTTTATTTTTTCAATTTATTTTGCTTATGTATTAGTATCATTTTTGTTTTAGAGATAGGGGCTCTTTATGTCGCCCAGGCTGGTTTCCAACTGCTGGCCTCAAGTGATCCTTCTGCCTCGGCCTCCCAAAGTGTTGGGATTACAGGTTTGACCCACCATGTCCAGCCAAGAGTTCTTATTTTTGTCTTTATTTTACATACTAAGACACTGAAGTTTAAGGGATAACATCACTTAATAATAGCAGTTGCCACTTGTTGTGTATTTATCAATTGCTAGGCACTGTCCTAAGCATTTTCTATACACTGCCAAATTTAATCCTCAGGATAACCCCACAAGGTGGATGCTCTTATTATTATCATGTGTGGTTTGGGTGCTGGCAATGGTGATGATGATGACCTTTGTGAATGTCAGGGAACCATACTTAAGCACCTGAACACAAAGGGAAGATATTCTATATATCTACACTCTGACATATGCATGTGTGAGCATGAGTGCACATAAACACACACACACACACACACACACACACACACACACATCTGCCCACCACAATCGTATTTTATTCCTCAGGCTGTCCTGCTATGTCAATGGATACAGCAAAATAGCAGCAAAACAACAATTATTCATACCTCCCCTTGCCTGAGGGAGAAAATAACATAGGTCAAGATGTTTTATAAACCATGAGTGGCAATTATAAACTCAAGATTGCATTTTGTAAAATGTTTTGATCAACTTTATTGAGGTATAATTTACTTGAAATAAAATCCACCCATTTAAATGTGTATTTCGATAAATCTTGGCACATTTATACACCATGTAACCACTACCAGAATCAAGGTGCAAGAGATTTTCACCACCACAAAATTTCCTTGTAACCCTTCCCAGTCAATCCTATCTGTTTCTCCTGTCAAGCAATTACTGTCTTCTGTCACTAAGGATTAGCTATAGATTAGTCTTTTTTAGAATTTCACTTAAATGGACCTATGCTGTATATGTGTCCATGTAGCTGCATGTATCCATAGCTCATTCCTTTTTATTGCTGTGTATTATTCTATTGAATATATATCCTACACTTGGTTTGTCTTTCTACTTGTTGGCAGACATTTTCAGTTGTTTCCAATTTTAATTACTGTGAATAGAGTTGCTATGATCATATGTGTACAAGACCTTGTCAGAAATAATGTTTTCATTCCCTTAGATTAAGTCCTAGGGGGAGAATTACTGAGTCCTATGGTAAGCATATGTTAATTTCATAAAAAGCTGGAGTTATTAAAATGCTTTTACTACTTACCTTCCCATCAGCAAACTATGAGAATTCCAATTTTTCACATCTTCACCAAGACTTGGTATGGTTAGTCTTTTTAATTTCAGCCATTCTGATGAATGTGAAGCGATAACTCATGGTGACTTTAATTTGCATTTCTATAAAGACTAATGATATTGTTTTCCATGTGCTCATTGGCTATTTGGTTTTTTTGTTTTTTTGTTTGTTTGTTTGTTGTTTTTTGTTTTGTTTTGTTTTTTGAGTTGGAGTCTCACTCTGTCGCCCAGACTGGAGTGCAGTGGCCGCTCCCGGCCACCGCAGCCTCGACCTGCTGGGCTCCGGCGATCCTTCCGCCTCGGCCTTCCGAGTAGCCGGAATTACAGGCACGCGCTACCATGCCCGGCTGATTTTTTTAAATTTATTTATTGTAGAGATGAGGTCTTGCCAAGTTGCCCAGGCGGGTCTCGAACCCACGGGCTTGGGCAATCCACTCACCTCAGCCTCCCAAGGCGCGGGATTACAGGCTGAGCCACCAAGCCCAGCTATTTGTACATCTTGATTTGCACATGTCCGTTCACAGTTTTTGTCCTTTTTTATTATGTATCTTTGATCAGTGAATTGTATGCTATTGTTATTTATTCTGGATACTAGATCCTGGTGAGTGGCTTGAGTATTCATTTTCTTAATGGTTAATTTTAGTGAGCACCAGTTTTGATAAAGTCTGATTTATCATTCATCTCTTTTGAAGTTCCTGCATTTTGTGCCCCAAGAAATATATGCCTACCCCCAAAGCAAGAAGATTTTCTATAAAATCTTTATCCTCTTGTTCTTTTGCAGAAATCTTGTAATACAAATTTTTATGATTAGTTCTATAACTAGTATAGTCCTATGTTTTGAATTAATTTTTGTTTTGTTTACAGTTTATGTTAAGAGATGAGATACATTTTTCCAAGTGTGTGTGTGTGTGTGTGTGTGTGTGTGTGTGTGTGTGTATATGTATATATATTTTATTCCCCTAGCACCCTAAAGATTCTTCCACCACTGAATAACCTTAGCACCTTCATCGAAAATCAATTGGCCTCAGAAGTATACAAGGGAGACCCCAAAAAACCTGGAATTTATTTACAAAATATTTTGTATTTATTCTTACATGTTTAAACTTCAGTCACCTTTAAAGCACTTCTCCGTTTGATGCAATATGTCTATTGAGGTGCTTTTTCCGCTGCTCAAAACAGTTTTTGGACTTGTTGATTTTGATGCTTTTTAGTGTTTCTGCCATTTTTTTGTTTCACCTCCTCCACATAGGCAAAACATTACCCTTTGAGGACATTTTTCATCTGGGAAAACAAAAAAGGTCACTTAGGGCTAGATCAGGTGACTCTGGAGTATGGGGCATGGGAGTCATACTGTTTTTGGTCAAAAACTGCTGAACACTCAACTGTGGTTTGGGCAGGTATACTCGTAAATCACCCATCATAAAATGGGCAAACACGTTGAAAGAATCTCCAAAGAAATATTCACTGAAACCAAAGGCTGCCTCTCATGACAACACTAGCTGGTACTGATGCTGAAGGTTTCTAGAACACTTACCTAGCAGAGGAAGCCTGTACTACAAGCGGCTCGCCCTCCGAAAGATAATTCTGGTTTTTCAGATACCCCTTGGTAATTCTATTTCTTATATTAATATTTTTAGTTTAAACACTGCAATAAATGTTGGATGAGTTTTTCAAAAACTCTGTAGCCATTAGCTGAGAAATTTATCACAGATTTTGAGTAAACTCACAAGGCCTTATCCGAGGACATTAATAATGTTAAGATTTGGATGAATTCTTATCACATTTTTAGACAAGGAGTCTTCCACTGGTGATCCTATTTCTAACAGTTCTGGAGGCTGCGAAGTCCAAGATCAAGGCAAATTCAGTGTCTGTTGAGGGCCTACTTCCTGGTTCATAGTCAGTGTCTTCTTGCTGTAACCTCACATGGCGGAAGCGGGGAGGGAACTCTCCAGGTCTCCTTTATAAGGGCACAGATCCCATTTATGAGAGCTCTGCTTCCATGACCTAATCACCTTCCCAAACCTCCAGCTCCTTAGGGGGTAGGATTTTAACATATGAATTTTTAGGGGAATACGAATATATAGTCCACAGCACTTAGTAACAAAAATATAAGAACAATTCATACTATCATAATATCCCATATAAACCTTCACTTTTCAGTGGACACTTACAACAAAAATTGTACACCCATCTCTCCTGGTATGAGTATCTATACTTTTATAAAGCATGTTCCATGAAGGCAGGTTTTTTTTTTAACTTGGTGTTACTACTATATTTCAAATATCTAGAAGAGTGCATAGCACATAGTAGATACTCAGTAAACATTAGATGAATGAAAAGTATTCAAAGATCAGAAAAGTCATCTCAAATCTAGTATAAAAAAGGTCTTATAAAATATGAGATTACCAACACCGTGTCCAAGAGTTACATGATGTTTCTTTGGTTACTTGTACAAATGCAAGGAAATCATCACTTGGCATTCTTCAGATTCCCAAAGTTATAAAATTTTTGGAGGTGAGACTGTGGGGGCAAGAACTGATGAATGTACGGGCAAAAAAAAAAGCTACACTACATAATAGATTTCAGATGCGATAGATATTTTATTAATAGTCCTGCAGATATGTTGTATTTATTTGGACTATATATGATTTAGAGCAACAGGCAACAAATATTTATTACTTCAAACCCTTTCTTATTTAGAAGGTAGTCATGTTATGTCAGTAAGGAGAGCTACTGCTTTAAGACAGTATTTAAAACACCACAGAGAAATAGGTTTTTTTAAGTGTTAAGTGATAGCATAACTGTGTAAATCATTCTTACTAAAATATTGGCACTTGGAAAGTGATAATTTTTGCTTGTTTACTTCATTTGGCATTGCTGGAATGACCTATCTCCTGTGTAATCTGACACGGCAGGACTCGATGCCAACGCACATGCTGCGTTATGAATGTTTCAGACCATTTGCCCGAGTGTAAATCCATGTAGATTGTGTAAAGATGCTGTTCTGCATAGTTTATTTTGTCTCTCGGCCATAGAGCAGTAAGCCCTGGACATTACTGTGTACAATGGGTTTTGAATTCCATGCTCATGGACCACAGCCAGCATCACACACAGAAGTTAATGACCGATTGTTATCTTAGCCCATAGCTTGCATTCCTTTTGATAAGACTATTTCAGCAAGGGGGTGGATCACAAAGTACAGGATTAATTAAGGTCAAATCCCAATGAAACGTGCAATCTATTTTCTCAAGGAAGGAACTTGGAAGAATCGCAGGGTGAATTTTATAAACCAAAACCTAATTTTTAAAATAATGTTTAATTAAACTTGAAGCTTAATTTTCTTCTTGTTTAAAGTGACAGAATAGTAATGCAACATAATTTAAATGTGCCAGTATACTGGCAGACAGGACACATTTATCATTGCTGTGAACTACTGTAAATTACAATGGTGACAGGCCACCCTGAACATCCTAACAATCCAGGCACGTGTAAATCACCCAACTACGCTGACCCTAGTTTATTAACAACTGACAGTAAACATTGGTCTCTGGAAAATCACTGGATTTGGGTCCAGTTATATACTGTTATTTAAAAATTTGGGTTTTAATGGAGAATGATCAAGGAAAGCAGCCTCGTGATCATTCCTGTTTCAATGTTTGGCAAAAATGCCAATCCCAGATGGAATTTATAACTCAAGATAAGATTGTCCTGAATTTTTGGATCTCTTATAAAATATATTTTGCTTTGAGGATTATAGTGCCATTTTCTTCTAATTGTCTCTTGATAATTTTTCCTATAATATCATGAAGTCTTGAAAGAAATTAAAAATTAACCTTCTTTGTTAGAACTCATAAGTAAGCTCCATTGAACTGAGGTCCTTTGCACATATCATGCCGTCTCTTATGCCATTAGAGAAGGTAAGTTATACTTAAAGGGAATACTCATTATGAGCATTTTAAAATGAGCATTGTCTTCCTTTGTTCCTGAATATAGACACATAATCTTGCCTGTTCTGACTCCATCTTTCCCAATATGAGCAGTTGCGGGGGTGATTAAATACCTCTGCAGAGAAGGTTGGAGTGAAAATAAATTCAAAGACATATGGCAGGTTTTCAGGTGTGGGGTTGGTTTTTTTTTGGCTCATTTTTTGCTTTTTTTTGGATTCTATCATCAAGCATCTAGCCTCCTAGTAGTTTGTCAAATTTAAACTGGAATGCAAATATCATCCTAAATTAACATTAGAATAACTATCAATATTACAGATGAGCTCAGCAAATCATACCTTTCCTCTACTTCAAGTATGGTTTTTACATAATTTTGTAAAATTCTTGAGATGTTTGAAGTTGAGCAACTCATCTAATATTTATGGGCTTCAGTTTCTGTCCATGTGGAATGAGTAAGCTGGAAACTGCCTCACAGGATGTCTCCCCTGACCTCAAGCCAGGAGTGCAAGGCCCTCCCATGTGCTTCAAACCACCCTGAGTTTATCCCCAAGAGAAAACTTCACACATGATAGCCATCCCATTTGTGTGTCTACTAAATTATACATAATAGAAGCTGGCGACAGACTCCCCTTCAATTTCATATTCTCAGGATCTAGCAGAATACAAGTTATGACACAGAGTAAAATATCAGTCAATATTTATTAAATAAAGTTACCTATTTAGAGCACAGAGTTAATGGATGATTAAATGAGAGAATGTCTATGAACATGTTTACTAATATATATACAATCTTATAATTCATTAAGAAAATTACAATATACATGTATAACGATAAAGACCCTTGATTTAAGAATCAGAGCTTTGGATTTTTTTGTTGTTGGTTTGTTTTGTTTGGTTCTGTTTGGTTTTATTATCATTTTTAACTATAGAACCAAGTATAGGAGCCTATACATATTACATATTCAAGAAATGGGTATTTGGTAATAATACACTAAACTCAAATGTCACTTCCTCCAAGAAACGTTTCCTCAATTTTTCATCTAAATTGGGTGTCCTAGTGAATACACTCCTGGCACCTAGTGAATTTTGTCGTAGCTCTTTACACACTTTGCAGTTACAAAAATCTATGAGTATCTATTGACTGCCTGTCTCTTTGACTGACTGGTTCCCTGAAGTCAGGGCAACCCATGTTTGGATAACCATGTAATTCCAGTGTCTGACACAGTCTCTGTTACAACAGGAGTTGTTCATTGTGTTTGAAGAAGGAGAGAAGGGGAGAAGCAGAAAATAAGGGAGGGGGTGACGGAGAAAGAATGGGATACAAATATATGCTCAAGTTCAATTTCAGGTCATGAACTTAATAGGGTAGCCAGCTTTGTTTAGAGCCTCACCTGCATATCAGCATCCTACTCTCCCTTTTCATGTTTTTCTCTCTTTTCACTTGGGAGAAGGAAAAACTTACCAACAAAAGACTGAAATTTATATTACAAATTTTACATTGTTGGTGACGTAGTTTCATTTAAAATATTCCAAATAAAAACTGTAAAAGCCTTCAGAAGTAGAAATATTTGGAGTTTGGGTAGGTAATAGAGGTGAGCCACACACTACTTAAATTGTCCATATAAAATAGACGTTAAGAAAAATAAATGCCTATACCCTAAACAGGGGGAGGCAACTAATGCTTGCATTCTTTAAATGGGAACCTTGGACTTTATATTGCAAAAGCAAATGAGAAATGTCAAATAAAGTTCAAGGGCAAGTTATGCAAATGGAAAATTAATGGCTTTATTTTTCTCTGTTAGGCATCATTTCCTAAACGTTTGAAGCAAAGTGTATATTTAAAACACATTTAGATTTATCATTGACATCTTTTTAAAGAAAAATAGGAATTAAAATGCAATTTGTGTATATTCTTATACCTCATACACTTTCCATCTATTTAGCATTAATGTTGTAGGGAGAGCTATTCTTTTAGAAAATGTCAAAAGGAACAAATTCCCCCAAATGGTACTGTCGATTGTAAGTAGGCTGTCTTGCCTTATACTAATGTAATGAGTTCTCTCAATAATAGGGCACTTTTTTTCTAATTTTTCAAGATAATTTTAGTGACTCATAATCAGAAAACTGAAGGATAAGGAGAAACCTATCTCAATGAAAAATATTTCAGTACACTCATATACCAGTCAGCTATTTCTGGAGGGCAACTTTAAATCTAAGTCAAGGCACAAATGGATTGAGACTGGTGATCTCACTTCGTCCTGTGGAAAACTATGTATATCACGGAATCAGTATACATTTTGACATAGTTGGTAGCCTTTGCTTGAAATAGGCTCTGAATCAACTGAGCGTGGAAACTCAATTTGCCTGGGGATATACTAGCCTTTAAATAAAGAGGGTTGATAGTCTCTGGTAAAACAATAGAGAAATCTCCCAACATCCATAATTTTGTATGTACTATAACAGACAGTGTAGGTTTCACGTCATCAACTGCTCATAAAATGATAATATATACTTTTTAGAACAGAAGTATAATAAATGTGCTTTTAGGCTTACTTGAAACACATTTTTTTTTTAGAGCACCCAGAAGATTATTTTCTTTTATTTCTCCCCGAAGATTATTTTTGTGTTATCTCCCCAGCAACCTTGGTCATGCAGAATACCACCTGCTAAATCAGTGTGACAACCACTGAAGATTGCTAATAGTAATAATGGTACTGGAGAATAGATGACTTTGGATGTCTGATCTAGCCCAGAGGTGCAAAGGGCCTGCTCAGAGAGGGCATGATGAAGCAACTTAGGAACAGGGAGACCCAAATTAGGAATAAGTAAATGTGTAAGCAACTATCCATGGGCACCTACTACCTTCAAATAACGGAAACCACTGCACACATTGCTTAAAGCTACCTGATGCTTGCTATCAACTCTTTTCTTCTCTTCTGTGCTGGCACTGAGCAAAGTAAAGGAAAAAAGTAAAGCTCCATGTGCCTCAGTGGTAACACACAACTGTTTGCTCTTGTTTTACGTGGATACATTTTATTATTCTACCACCGAAAATGACCTTGGATCAGCGCACTCAGAAATTTGGGTGGAGAAAAAGAACTTATTTTTCAAGTTACCAACCATGATAAAAAATATATTTTCAAGTGTTTTTAAGATCTCTGAACAGTAAAAGTACATTGTTTCTATAGGAGTTTTCATAAAATCTGTTATTTGGGATATTTCAAAAGATTGGTTCACACAACTTTCAGTCAATTGCTTTGAAAGGGTAAAAATCTTGCTGCTCCAGTAGGCCGACTACTGCAAAATTTTACTTTTCTTTTATAATGGCAACCTACTAGTATTGTTTTGGAAAGATGAAATTTAAATTTTAAGCCAAGATCTTTATTCAGTATAAGTGAAAATGTTATACTAAGACCCAAAACAGATTAGAGAGAAAGTGAGAGTGAGAAAAGACAGGAAGAAAGATATTAGTCTACAACTAGTCCACAGACAGAGCGAGATCATAGGTTTTCAATAACTGTATTTTCACTTAGAAAAAGACAATTTAGAAGCAGGTTAATCTAATCTAAGTGTATAGCTCTAACGTAGACATAAGCAAGGCACCTAAAATAAAATACTCATACTGCATTTTAAGTTATTCTAATTGCCTCTTCCACTCTGATTTTAATGCATCCAAATCATTTTTATCATATAAATGATATTTGAAAATGTCAGCCAAAATCCAAATTCCAGAATTTTATTAACAGCAAATAGTCAAGTAATGTACTTATAAGATGGGTAAGCAGATCTGATCTCTGCTTTTTCTCTTGTAACTTAGTAACTGTCCTCTGTTGCATAATATCGATCACCATAGGTGCTAACCTGTTGGCAGTAGCAGTTTTGGTATTGTTGATTCTGTTATTTGTGATGTACATCATGTCAGGAAAGTTTGCTTCCCAGCTGAATGGATTCAGGAAAGGAATTTGGTTTGGATGAAACAGGTCATATTGATGCCAAACAATATCCAGCTGTACAACTTAAGAGCTCATTGTATTATCTTACATGTGATAAAACAAACCAGCAAAAGTTACATGGCACGATAATCGCCTTTAAAAAAACAAAACAAAAAAATACAAACAAACACAAATTAGCTGCTTTCCTCTCCACCTCCAAAATAAAGCTTACAGTCACAGCTAACCGTATATAAGACACTCAAGTGATGCTTAAAGTAAGAGACACTTCACTCTTGCCAGGTTTTTAGCATCTCAAAATTCAAATGCCAGTACTCAAATACCAATTTCCTTATCGACACGTAGACTAAAGGAAATGAAATAAAATTAAATAAATGGTACATACAATTTTAAAAAAACGAATCTACATGTATCTATTGAGTGATTAGTGAGAGGTTTTCTTTGATATTGAATTGCTACAGCTTCTCAAATGAGAGCAGTTCTACCCTTTTAATCCAACCCTTGATTTTTAATGTATCTCAAGACTTTCCAGACAGCAAAGTTTATTTTATTGAATGCTTTGACGTGGATTGTGAGCTGGTTTCTTTGAATACATTTCAGAATTGATTTCTTCTGAAGATACAGCATATTACCACTGTAGCAAGAGAAATAATTAGATTTGGCCATACTGCTTGTACGAGAGCTGTCTCAAACAGATGGGAAGCCCAATCCTTCAGAAGCTGTAAACAAATACAATTCAAAATAATGCTATATTTCAGTAAAACAAGTAATGTATTAAAATAAATCAATGACTAGTTGAATATAAAGAAGGTTCTAATTGTGTATTTTTGTTTTCCAAACTTCTCTCTGTTTTATTTCATTCTTTCTCTCTCATTTAGCCAGTTACATAATTCTTAAGAGTCAGTGCCTGCATGCAGCAATATTTTTTGTGAAATTGCAAAGCTGACTTTGCCCAGAAGAACAAAGAAAGCTGTTCTTAAACTTTGATCTCATCGTGGAGTTTCCATTCTAGAAGGGATATAGATACTGCAGGCCAAGTTTGGTCCTCCTTCCCTAAGAAAATATAGTAATTTGAATTCAGATGGAATTGGAATTTTTGTGTGCATGAGGAACATGTTGGCCTCATCGCTTCAACCAACAAGCTCTGAACCTGAATGGCCCAAAGTAAGTCCTTCAATGAACTGTATATATTAAATCCCAGTCTCCATCTTCAAAGGCCCCTAGCAGTGGATAGAACTCAAAGATGAAAGGCTTGGTGAGAAGAGATAATTAAAACTTAATGGATGCTTGTTGTATAAGTAGGTGCAAAAAAATGATCACTTTAGGTATTCACAAGGAATTTATAAAAAGTCCTATGTGTTATGAGTAATTAATTTCAGATAGTTAACACTAGGAAGATGACCCCTAATAGATGTGGGTCAAGGCTAAGTGCCCAACTCTCTCTTCTGTGTGGTTTATGGGATGTTTTACACTTGATATAAGAAAAAGACACCAAATCCAAGAAAGCTGGAGAAAAGCTGACCTCTCCTAAAATTTTCCATTGAATTGATTCAGACAAAAGCAATGACCTTTTGATTTCTTTTTGAGGTCTCTCCTAAAAGGTCTCCAGGGATTAAGGGGCATAACATGTGTCTTGGAAAAAACAGACTGATTAGGGCCTTTGACCAGATGGTTTCAGAAATTAGAAGTATCTCTTGCCTTAGGTGGTGACCACAGAGGCATTTGTTCCAATTGCACCTAGACACAGCCTCTCAGGAAATGGTCGATCCACCAACAAAGTAAGATATGGACTTAGGGTGTCAAAAAGATGAGGGATAATTTTACAAAGCTTTCAGAACTTCAATCTCCAGTAAGCTACTATATCTGTCTCGTGGCAGCTACTTTTGTTTGTGTGTGTCAGATGACTCTAGCTTGAATGAGCTTTTTCACACACGGTCTGTTTGAAGAAAAGCCTTGCTGTGTTCTTTTCTTTTGTCATTCCTGTGTCTGTGTAGTACAGTAGCATTGCCTTCTCCCAACCCTGCCATCCCTCCTCAAATGCTGTTCTCCCTCTCTCCATCCCCCCAACACTCTCAAGTTCCTTAATGTTGCTAGAAAAGAGTAGTCATTCGGATTCAAATTGGGAATCGGTTGATTGAGTTACTTTCTCCTTCTCATCTATATGGTGTTATTTGTATAATGCATGCACTGCTGAATATTGTCAACATATGACAAGTACCAGCAGGGACTCAGCTATAAAACACGCATTTGCCACAGGTGAGAGAGTAAACATAGATACAGGGACAGACATTTAGAACACAAACATGGAAATTAAAAGGGAAAGAGAATTCAGAATAAGATTTTCATGGCTTTGTTGAGTTGGAAGAGTCTCTATTTGAAAAGCAAGACTCCTCTGATGAAAAAGTTCAATATGATACCTGTATGTATAAACGACCTTCGGGCTTTTTCTTGACAGTCTGAAGTCTCGAAGCCAATGAGACATAGGAGCAATGGTTCTTAGGAAGTTGACAGAACCTAAAACTTTAAAATAACATGCCCAAACTTAAAAAGCCTAGATTTTCTGTCAAGTATTTTAAATATTTCCTGATACAAGTTTGCTGTTATAAAATGTAATGATGAAACTATAAAAACAAATTCATTTACATAGGCAAACAGGTCATAATGAGTGCACGTTGTTGTAAAAGAGAGTGACGATTTATTCCCTTCTTGTCAAAGACAATAACAATAACAAGAAGTCTCTTTTTTTGTTTGTTTGTTTTTTGGTTTTTGTTTTTGTTTTTGTTTTGTTTTGAGTTGGAGTCTCACTCTGTCGCCCAGACTGGAGTGCAGTGGCCGCTCCCGGCCACCGAGCCTCCATGCGCTGGACTCCGGCGATCCCTCCGCCTCAGCCTTCCAAGTAGCTGGAACTACAGGCACGCACTACCACGCCCGGCTAATTTTTTGATTTATTGTAGAGATGAGGTCTCACCAAGTTGCCCAGGCGGGTCTCGAACCCGCGGGCTCAGGCAATCCACTCACCTCGGCCTCCCAAGGCGCGGGATTACAGGCTGAGCCACTGAGCCCGGCTGCGACTGCTGTTTTCTACCAGCATTTGCTCCTGGGAGTGGAGCCCTCTATGGTGTTCAAGAAAGGAGGTGACTGTCTTAAGATTCCAAAATCCTCAAGGGCAGAGGTCATGTCTGTTATCCATACCAACACCCCCCTACTGATGGTCTTTTCAAGATTGTCCTGGGGAAAAGGATTGAGAAACATACCCCCTTCCTTTCGGGAGTCACAACTGAGTTAGAAGTTAGAAAGGAAACCAAGCACTGCTCACTCTTGTGCACGTGATGTGGCTGGCATACTACAGTGGGAGAAGGCGTGGGCCACACCTACCATTCTGGTGTCAGGGAAGGCCTCCAAAAAGGAGGTGGCTTTTGAGCTGTGGCTTGAAGGAAATGGCATCTTGTTACCAGCAGGGGTGGACAGGTGGACTTGTCTTTTCCTCTGCAGAGCATGCCTTATCCAGTGTCAGTAGGAGGTGTTCTCTGCGTTTTTCTTGGAATGAGGCAGAGTGAGCACTGAGTCATCTCCCTCTGTGTGTGTCTTTTTCGTCCCCTGTGCGACCACAGGTTTGATTTGTGAGACAGCTGGTGGGCAGGGTTCTGCTTGTGGCTGGGGCACAGAGCTTTCTTTGTCTGAGTCTGCTTGGCCCTTACGTAAGTATGAACCACAACTTTGGCCTCATTAGCTCCCTGCTTTCACCACCTGGGCTAAGTGTTCCAGATGGCCTTAATTCGAGTAGTTGTTTTTGGTACTTATTCAGGGTGGAAGATTTGGGCTGCAGTTGTCTTTTATTTCCCCATTCTCCGAGGCATCGTAAACTATGGGCAGTGCTGTTTAGGGACAGGTTTTAGCAATTCCTGCTGTTACCACGCTCAATCCTGAAGGATGCTTGTGGTCTCTACCTAATATCAAATCTCGTCTTTTCCTTTGCCTGCCCCACCTCCTGCCATGAGAGATCTTTCTTTCTTACCTTTTCTTTCCTTCTTTTTTTTTCCATGATAAGGAATAAAAGTTTCCACCGAGCTCTTTGGCCAAGGTTAAACGCCTTTCTCTGGGTGAAGCTCTCTACTTGGGTTTTGGCGAGACTGTATCAAGAGCCAGTGCCCTGGGAGGGAAGGCTGACTCACGGCTCTTAGCTCTGACTGTGGGTTTGTTATGATTGGATTGTGTGTTGGGCGGGTCAGACAGTTGCCTCCTTTCATGAACGCCACCGTGGTCTCCCCGCCACCTGAGACATTGTGTTCTCTGCCCTCAGAACTAAAAATACCCCTGAATGAACTTTGAGAGAAGGCAGCCTGGTGTGGGGCAGAGGGTGGGTGCTGTTGCTAACCGCAGGACAGAGTTCTCACTGTACCTCTGCCTGGGAGAGCCCACATCATTAGCACTGGGTCTGACGGGCTGAGCTCATCAGGCATAGGATATGCAGAGGACTGAGAAGCCTGGCCCCATAGTGTTGGCTGAGACAAGTGAACTCACCTCTGGAAGGCTGTGGTGAGCAGGGCTCTTTTCCAGCAGATTCTCAAATCCTTGCACTTAATAGAAATCGCATGCACTAATGGTTTTCCTGGAACCAGACTCCTACCTCCATCAGTGCATATCTAAGAAAGGATGAAATTCCCTTTGTGTGGGCCCACCTGGCCTTTGTTCCTGGAAAAGCAGTCTAGGATGCAGTTGTTTGGACTCTGGGATGGGTGTTTTGTTTTATTTTCTGTATGGGGAATGTGTGTGTGTATACACACACACATCTATTGTGGATTTCAGTAGCAGCTGCAACTGATTATGTAGTATGTAATAAATTGTGCCATGCATAAGTGTATTGATTAATTCTCTTTATTTCTCAAGCAGTACTCCCACTGAGTGGTTTCTTGGCTGATGTGCAAAAAGAATTAATAGGCAGCAGAGTCTGATACTGTTGCCAAAGGGAGTTCTGACCAAGATTTTATACTTTTCACTTCTCGGTATAGAGGAGAGCTAAGGGCAGAAACCACTCAGGCACATTCCATTATCACCTGGCATCCACAGCGCAGAAGGAGCTGGAGTAAAGGAGCAGTAGAGATGGTGTGAGGGGGTATTGTCCATCAGATTTTCCTGTGACTGGGCTCTGACTCCCCTTGAAAGAGGCTTGAAGAATAGAGATTTCAAAAGAAAGGAGGGCAAGTCCAAAGTCTTTTCTTAAGGGTGCCGATCCCAGCCTTAGAGATGTACCAGCTCAATAGATTAGTCTCCCAAGATACTCCACTGGGGTGATAGGTATTGGGTTCTGTTATAATGTCCACTCTCATAGGTTGGTGCCTATGCCCTATCAGTTGTTAACTATTGGAGATTTTTCCCCATCCAAGTAAAGTTGTAAGAGACCCTGTGAATGGAAAGCAGGTAGTAGGCAGTGAGATGTGAAATGACTTCCTTCTATTCTGTCTGCACTGGCAAAGCAGCCTTGTTTATCTGGGTTAAGTGGGACAAGGAGAGATTTTGGAAGACAGTAGGTATTCATATTAGTAGACTAAAAAGCCCCAAATTTTGGTGCTAATTTTTAGTTACTTCTTAGTCATAATTATCAGGCTAAATTCCAAGACTTGGGGAAGCATATCCATCCATCCATTTGTCCACCTGTCTACCCGTTCGTCCGTCCATCCATCCATTCATCCATCCATCCATCCATCCATCCAACATTGATGAAACACTTGACATATGCAAGGCACCATGCTAGATTCTGGGCTTACATTATTGTAATGTGAACAAGTCAGGACTTTAGCCTGCTAAAGGAGACTATCAAGTAGCAGCAGTTAGACCCCATTCTGAGTAGTTCGGTGCATGCATGGAGTGGTGGGAGTGAGGGGGAAAGATGCCTGCTTAAGTCAACCTTGGGCAGTGGGCTCTGTGCCTCATCAGAAAGGCCATAGTGTTCTTAGTGTGATTTTACCTACTGCTACAAAAATATAGTTTCTTTCTTACCATTCATTAGATCTTTAAGTTACCGCCTTCCCCCTGCTTTCTGTGCCATCTTCTATTAGAAAGTAGATAGAGGTAAGGAAAGGTCAGCACAGTTCTGGCAGAGCTGTCATACTGTTCTCCCACAACTCATCTCAAGCTTCAGGTCACACACACGTTGATACCTTTTAAAAGAGCATTGTAAATTAAAATTAAAACCACAATAAGATGTTACTATGCACTTACCATAATGGCTCAGATAAAACTTAGTTACAACAACAATTATTGGGAAGGATGGGAATCAACTGGTGTTAGATCGGCAAGAAATGTTAGGTCTGTGGAATAGGCTGGTGCTGTAGGTAAGATGCAAAGAATTGCAATGAAATTAGATTGGAAAATACAGTTTGTTTAGAAAGTAAATTGGGGAGGTGGGGGAGAGAGAGAGAGAGAGAGAGAGAAAGAGAGAGAGAGAGAGAGAGAGAAGATTCATTTTTCCAAGATTAAGGAGGGGACCAGAGCTTAAAGAAAAGCATGGCTTGGCTTGCCAGTCCCTTAGAGCCAACACTTCTGGGAAAAATAAAAAAGAAAAGAAAAGCATGGCTCAGCCAGAGCTTAGCAAAAGCATGGTGGCAGCTGCTTGAGGTGGAATGCTTTTTAAACCTTTCCTTTGATGGGGGTCGGTTGTTAAGGTGATTGGATGGTGGTCTGTTTTGTCATCTTGAAGGGGGCAGGTAAGCACAGGAACTGATGTCATGGTGATGGACAGCAGGCAGATGCGTGGGTTAGTCACTTAGATGAGAGGGGCAGGTCTGATAGCTGAAAGACAGATTCTTTAAAAGATACTACTCAGCCGGGCTCGGTGGCTCAGG
>CAUYQG010081560.1:0-11953 GCA_963574415.1 Tarsius wallacei | reverse complement strand
TGTAAACTAGTGCAACCTCTGTGGAAAGCAGTGTGGCGATTCCTAAAAGCTCTAAACACCAACCTCCCATATGACCCTGCGATCCCCCTACTGGGAATATACCCTGAAGAACTCAAATCACTCTATAAAAAAGATACCTGCACACGTATGTTTATTGCAGCATTGTTCACAATAGCAAGAACCTGGAAGCAACCATGCTGTCCATCAAGTGAGGACTGGATTTAAAAAATGTGGTACGTATACACGATGGAATACCACGCAGCCATAAAAAAGAACAAAATCATGAACTTTGCAGCAACTTGGATGGAACTAGAGTCTATAATACTGAGTGAACTCTCACAGAAACAAAGAACTGAGTATCACATGTTCTCACTCATATAGTAGACTTTGATCATCCAACATATTACCACAAGAAAATGACTGACAGTGGTGGAAAACTATGGGGGGAGAAGGGTAGGGAGATAGGATTAATGGTAGTAAATATCTGTCTGGGGAAGGGGAGACACTTCCTGTCAACAAGGGTGCCTGAGCCAGGCATATTTGTGCACCTAACCCTTAACTGTACCCCACAATATCATAATAAAAAATATTGAATTAAAAAAAAAGTCATATGTGGATTTTTGACAGCATGGGAGATTGGTGCTCCTAACCCCAATAGTGTTCAAGGGTCAACTGTGTAGAGAGATGATAGATAGATAGGTAGGTATATAGAATAATTATGATGCCTATAGTGTATATATATATTTTATATGTTATATATACACAAATAATAATATCAAATATGCATATCAATACAAACATGCAGATATTTGTTTTGAGCTTTTCTTTTGTATTTGGCAAAATCATCCTGCACACAAAAAAATATCCAGACCAAAAAAAAAAAAAAAAGAAATCAAAGTTTTGCAAAAATGTTAAAGAAATTTACAGGGAGCAGGGCTCGGTGGCTCAGCCTGTAATTCCACATTTTGGGAGGCTGAGGTGAGTGAATTGCCTGATCCCGTGGGTTCGAGACCTGCCTGGGCAACTTGGCGAGACTTCATCTCTACAATAAATAAAAAAATCAGCCGGGCATAGTTCCGGCTACTTGGAAGGCTGATGCAGAAGGATCGCCGGAGCCCAGCAGGTCGAGGCTGCGGTGCCCGGGAGCGGCCACTGCACTCCAGTCTGGGTGACAGAATGAGACTCCAACTCAAAAAAAAAAAAAAAGAAATTTACAGGGAAAGTGCAGTAGGTGAGCAGAAAGAAATTTGAGATCATGATAAGTATAAATAAGAAATAACAATAAATTCAATTTCCCTTTATGGAATACATAGTTTATATTATGCTTTTCAACTTATACTATATTTTTTATCAATTTAGCAAATACTCTAACTGAATGAGTATTACATCACATCGTGCCATGTTTTTCCATTTCTTGATTCATGGGCTACACATAAAACACAGGAAACAAAGATCTCTATCTTTCTATAGGTTGCCAACTCACTCCTAAGTTATAGCTTAGGAGGAAGAAAATATAGCATGATCAGTGACATTAGGATATTGGGAAGCAACTGCCAATTTTTAAGTTTTTTTAGGACACCTGTCAATGAACAGATTGCCTGAAAATCTGTACACTTTTCTTTTACAGTAACAATCAATATACTTACTTTATCATGTTACTGAAAACTCCTTCCACCAAATGTGTTGTTTGGAAGGAAATCTATGAATGAACACTCACAACTGACTCTTTAGTTGATTTATCAGATTTTGTTTAGTGAATTTCCTTTCAAGAAGACCCCTTTACTGATGTTTATGGATTATGAGTAAATCCACCTGAACATTCTAGTGTACTAATGTAAGACTGTTGCTTCTAAATGCTTTAACTCAAATGAGCCATTGATGAGATCACTGACTTCTCTAAATATATGGCTTCTTCAGGTTCAAGTCCCATTTCCTTCAATAAAGCTTTCAAGCAAGAATAATCACATCCTCTAAATTCATAGTCTCACCACTTAAATTTATTTACCACTTAAGCCCATTCCCTCTTGGGATTTTTATTTTTCCCATGTCTATGTATTATTTAACTGTTGAATTTTATTTAACATTTTAAGTATTTTTATCCCCAACCTGATTTATATTTCTTAATGAATTACTTTAATATATATATGAAATTATACATACGTACACACACACACACACACACACACACACACACACATATATATTTACATTTTTATCTCCCTAAGTAATGTAAGTTCCTTGAAGGTAGTGATTTGGTCTAATTTGTTCACTTCTGAATTCTCAGTGCCCAGCACAGTAGTACAAATACATGATAAATATTTGTTAAATGAATGAATAAAATATTCCATAAGTATTTGTTACCAAAGTACAATGACTATTGTGGTACCCTGAAAGTTGTTACATAGATTTAAATTTTTAAAACTACCCCAAATACTTCTTATCCATAGGATCCTAAAAAGTGAACCTTGATTTTCAAGTGTGTACCTTGATTTTCAAGTGTGTATCATTCAAATGTGAGGGTACACTTGTATGACTCTTATCTGGCACTCAGCAATAACCAAATTACCTCTTAGAAATAGATCTTTACAATAGTTTACCACATACATTGCCAGGCTGCACTTGCTTAATTCTGAAATAAAGGAATACTTCTAAATATTGCCAATTATGAATTTGGAGAGAAAAATTTTCTCTTCGTTCTTAAATCAAGCTTTTACGAATGAGATATAACTTTTTTTTTTACAAAGTTGCTCTCAACTGCATATATCTCTAGGTAAAGCTGGAAATTCACCATGGAATACCACTTTCTCTATTACTTGTGCAAATATTTCTGGGAAGGAACATATTGCATTTTCAGAAATGCGCAATTGGACTTCTGATGGCCCTAGAAGACAGTTCCTCCCACAAATCCTTAGTATATAACAGTGATTCTACAGGCAAAAGATGAGAAAATTTTACAGGGCCAAGGATTCTCCTCAGAGTAAAGGATGAGAATTTAAATTTATCCTGAAGTCTTTAAAGTTAAGCATTGTTATAATCTATGGGATTGAGGCTTTAACACATCTGTGTCCCTTCTTAACGTGGATCAGACTGTGTTCTCATAGTCAACAAGAACTCTTGAAAACAACATCAGTCAGAGTGAGATAGTAGGGGGAGGGGAAGCTGAGTCACAGTGGAGGCTGTGGATAGATGTAGAAGCACTTCTAGACCTATTAGCGGCAACATTTTTCGGAGAAATAACTGACCAGACAAATACAAACTAGAATGAAAAACCTGAAGCCTTCCATCTCTTCCTGTACAGGAATCTAAACTAGCCAGTGAGCCACAGTAGAGGGGACACATTGGACCACATGGGGCTCATTTTCAGGAATGGCATAACATGGCAATGCCAGAAGCAATGAAGGCTAGAAACTGAAGTGTACCAGCCACTGATGAGCCTTTCCAATCTTACTGGAAAAATTAAGTTCAGCAAATGGATAGGCCACATATATACAGTAAAAAAAGGGGGGAAGGGGAGCATGAGCTTACATTGAAGCAACAATGTTATACTTGACACATATTATTCCCTAATTTGTGGCCTCAACAAAAACTCTGAGACAGACAAGTTCCCATTCTAACTTTCTGTCCTTACCCTGCACTTGGCCAGTCATGACAAACAAGAAAAATAAGCCACAGTCACAGGTTTTAAGGTTTGGACAATAAACATAAAAGTAAGTAAGTAATTTAGTGCAATATACTGAATAAAAGAAAGCTACAATGCAATATACTAAATAGAGAATGCTTTAAAAATATTTAGCAACAACCATCTTTATCTGTTTGGAGAAGATCAGGAGTAGTTCAAGTTGAAGCTTGAAATATAAGTAGGTATTCATCATTTGGAATTTCAGATAGAGTAGACAACATGGTAAAAGGCGTCAAGCCACACACAAGCAAGGTAGCATTTCTATATACAGAGAGAGTCAAAGATCAGGGAGCATCTGAGAATGACAGGAGATGCGTGTGGAAATTAAGCAGGCGCCAATTTAAGAAGGGCACTGTGCACAAGGAACAGAGTTTGCATGTTGTTATAAAGTCTCTGAGATACTTTAAATAACCATATACATATTTACTTTAGGATGTTCATGTGTGAAAATGTGGCAAATAGATTGGAAGGAGCAAGAAAAAAAGACCTCAATTTTTGTTTCAGAAATTTGATTTACATGAATCGTGACTTCTTAGTGTATATGAGAGAGGCAGGGAGGGTCTGAGGAAGAAATGGAAATAAAGAAGGAAGGAGATACAATTTCTCAGCTCTGAAATTTTCACAAGATTTTATCATTTTGAATTTTCACAAGATTTTATAATTTTAAAATTTCACCTTATTTTATATTTTTTAACATAATGCATTATTTTAATTATTCATTTAAAAATGTCCTCCCAAGAAAACTTTTCCTACTTTGTGGAGAATGTATACAAAGAATTTTATTTGCTGGGCTCGGTGGCTCAGCCTGTAATCCTGCGCCTTGGGAGGCTGAGGTGAGTGGATTGCCTGAGTCCGCAGGTTCGAGACCCGCCTGGGAAACTTGGCGAGACCTCATCTCTACAATAAATCAAAAATTAGCCGGGCGTGGTAGCATGCGCCTGTAGTTCCAGTTACTTGGAAGGCTGAGGCGGAAGGATCGCTGGAGCCCAGCAGGTCGAGGATGCGGTGGCCGGGAGCAGCCACTGCACTCCAATCTGGGTGACACAGTGAGACTCCAACTCAAAAAAAAAAAAAAAAAAAGAAAAGAAATTTACAGGGAAGGTGCAGTAGGTAAGCAGAAAGAAATTTGAGAACATGATAAGTATAAATAAGAAAAAAAAATTTTTTAAAAAGAATTTTATTTGCCAGAAAATTCCAATCACTCTTAAAGTCAGTTTACATGTGCTGAACTTAGCTACGTGCTCTCAACATGAGCCTATCAAAAAAAGCTTTGTGTCTTGGATTCTTCTGTTTGCAATTGCAGTGTGTATGCATATTGGTTTGGCAGGAAGCCAGATAAACAGCTCATGTAGAATATTTTGGCAAAGGAGATTTCTACTTTTATTGAGAACTTCTTCAGGGTTCATTTTATTATTAAAATTACCATGTGCAGTATAGATTCAGTAGAAATAGATAGAATATTGGAAAGGTAGCATTTTGGAAAATAGGTACACTACAGGGGTTAAAGAATAAGCTCAGAAGTTATGCCTCCTGGGTTTAAATTCTCTGTGACCTTCAGCTAGTCAATTACCTGCTTTTGGCCTCCTTTCCTCATGTTTAAATTCCACAGTTCCGTCACTATTTCATAGGGCTATTATGTGGATCACTATTTTCTTCCATTGCTATCATAGGATAGTTAATTAATATCTAATTGATCTAGTGTGAAAACCATTATATTGAGCCTAATACTTGCCCTCTTTACCTCTTTAGAAGATCCTCCTATTTTCTCCTTACTCATATAAAGCAAAAAAAAAAATTATAGCAGAAACATAGATAGAACAGCATAATAGATTAGCTGTACAAATAATCTTAATACTTGCTATATCAATAAATGAATAGCAAAATAATAAGATGCTGAATATATAAATACAACTATATACTTTAATTATTTTTTGATACATGGTAATGACCACAGAATTATAATGGGTCACCAGAAATTATGCTGTCTCATACATATAACAATCGTGCCAGGTATTTTAAGGGAAGGAATAAATCTCCAATAATGTCCCTATGGCAATGGGAAGTAATTAGAATATTTCACACTAAAATATTAATATTTTGGATTTATATTGTACCTTTCATCTAAAGCCCTCAAAAAGCCTCTATAAACATTAACTCATTAACTTTTTAATTGCCACAGCTCGCATAAGGTAAGGAGGTGTCCAACAGCATTTTAAAAATGAAAAAAATTGAGAATAACTAAAAACTACATTTATGATTTAAGAATCATAGTATACTGTAAGATTTTTTTTTACAATTCTAGGTAATGCTTATAGACCTTTAAGATTTTCTACATGGGCACAAAATGCTTGCATGGCTTTCATTTCACTGTTTTTCATAGCTTTGCCTTTAAAAAACACTTTGCAATTATTTTTATGGCATCTAAGGACATAAAAGTCTTGTGATTCTTTAGATACAATGTTTTAGGTGCTTAGATATGAACGACTTAGAGCAATCCTTCCTTATACCATGCATGCAATACATATACATTCAATACATATAAAGTGTGTGTGTGTGTGTGTGTGTGTGTGTGCATTTTCAAATATTGCAAGACTCCCAATACCAGGACAATAGCATATAATTTTTAACTAACAATTAATAGCATAAAGAAAACTATGATATTTTGTCTTAGTAGGCAATTTCTATATTCACAGATATTCAGACCTTTAAATTAACTAAAAACTATAAAAATACAATATATCTGCTGAATACTCTTTATTGAAAAACTCTTCATTTAACAATGTATATTCTATACCAGCTTGAAATTTTTCTTTGGGTGTAAGTCCAATTCATTTTTATAAATTAACCTCCAAATACTTGTCATTTATCCTTTATTTTATTTGTAACAAATAATATACTTTCCTCTAAAACATGCACAGCTCTTTATTGTGATTTTATTCCTTCTCCTCAGAACATCTTTTCTCTCGGGATTATATATCGAAATCCTACCATGTTCCAAGGCTTAATACTTAAGTGAGACCCCTTCCATGCAGCCTCCTTGGGTCTTCTTTACACCAGATTTTTTTGGTGTTTCTCTCAGATCCCTCTTAAAAGCCAACCGTTACAGACTTACTCTTGTGCACTTACACACACACACATACCACATATACACACACAAAAATATGGCTCATTACCAAAGACTAATGGGTATAACAGTCAAGGTGCTTTGCTTCTAGGTGAAACAAACACTGCAGTGCCATTTTCACCCCAGAGACCTTATTGGGATCAGACTAAGAACAAACTTCTTCTGGAGCCATCTCTTTTCCTTCCTTCTACCTCTGCTCTATCCTTCTTTCCTCATTCCCTTCAGTTTTTTCCTGGGAACATTGCTCAATAAATTATTTACACAAGAATCCTTATCTCAGGCTCTGCTTCTAGAAAAACTAGCCCACAATATTCCACATTCAGTGAATTATTGAATTCATGGCAATATTATTTATAATAATAGACATTACAAATAAATTTAAAGTTCAATAATGGGAGTAGGGTTAAATAAATTGCTGTCTATCTTCACAGTAGAATAGCAAGCAAACATTAAAAACATTATTTTAGAAATGACTGGAGAGAATTTATAACATAACAAAGGTACTTACAATTGTGTAAAGTCCATGCTAAATAATAGAGATATGGCTTTGACGAGATAAGATACAGTCCCTGACCTTGTGAGGTGTACAGTAGCATGAGATATATATCATATAAACTATTAAACAATCACATTTAATTTTCATTTCTACTGGGTAAATTCTGTGAAGGATAAGCAGAGTATATGGAAAGATGAAAGATTTGATTTGGTTTTTAAAACCCAAGAAACTTCATTGAGGAAATTGCATTCGATTAGAATGGTGAGGCATGACAGGATGTAAAGTTACAAGAGTCATCTAGATAAAGGAAGCAATAAATGTGATAGTCCTGAGAGAGAAGGAGCACAATGCCTCTGTGTAACTCAAAAAGTCAGTGTGAGTAGAGGAGCAAAAGTTGGCGAGGACATAGAGGTCTAAAAATCTAGAGGCTTACAAGTCATGTAAAATGTTTTATGTTTTGTCTTAAAATCCAAGGAATTTAAATAGTAACATAAGGGACTTTAAGCATAGTACAGACATTATTTTTATTTTTAGAATATTACTGAAATTACTATGAGGAGAATATATTAGTGGAGGTAGAAGACACAGATCTTTAAGTTATGAGGTTATTGCAATAGCTGAAGTAAGAGATAATGGGCTCAATAGCTAGGGAGTAGTATACAGATAAAGAGAAATGGATGGACTTGAGATATTTAGGAAGCAGCAACAATTGACTTGTGTCTGATTGGTTATGGAGTTGAAGATTGAAAAAGGCTTTAAGCATCACTCCAACTTGTACAATGGCCATTTGTATACCTAATCCTGAATTGTACCCCACATCTTTAAAAAAAAAAAAAAAAAGCATTACTCCAGGAGTCTGGCTTTCCCAACTGCCAGATATCGGTGCTTCTCACTGAAACAGACATTATGATGAAGTTGTGAGTGTAAAAAGCGTTAGGAAAGAATTTAATTTATAAATGTATTTAAATTAGGATCCCCTTCTAAAATCTAGTAAGAATTATCTGGTATACATGAATCCAGAACTCCAAATTACTCATAAATAAATGTGTGCTTTTGCAAATGTTTGTGCTTGTACAATATAGGCATTGCCACAAATATAAATTGTGTGTATGTGTGTTGGCAACACAAATGAAGGCCATACATTATAATTTGTGAATAATAGAATTTTGACACAATTTAATTTTCTTTTTTGCTTTTTTGTATTTGTAATTTTTTCAGTGTGCATACATGAATTACATGAATTACTGTATTGTCCTTATACAATACAGTAAGAAAGATTAATCTTTCTTCCAAGGACCATCACAACTCTTTGAAGATTACTCAATTATAGACATCTTCAGGCATTACAGAAACCAATTCTTAGAACCAAACATTCAGAGTACATCTCTAAGACAAATTTTAGATTCAGATTTGGCATTTGGTTTTTTATGAACATTCAAGTCTAGCCATTCAACCATCTCTCTGTGTAACTCATTTTTCCTATTTTACAGAAAATATTCTCCAGTAATTATATATATTTTAAAACACAAATAACCTTCAGAATGTATACTTCAGAATCCTTTAATAGCATAAGTAAAAATATGCTTCAAATCAAGTGGGAAATGCGTTGACTTATATATAATACGTGATTCCTTTGATTCTTTTACCTTAATCCTGAAAAGCATAGTTCAGATTAAATAACCTGTTAACACCACTTTTCCTCTAAGTCAGACTGAAAGCAAAATAAATAATAATAACAATAATTATTCAGCATTTGTATGTGTTAGGCAAAGCTTTTGGTGCTTTGTAGGAATTATCTTATTTAACAATAAATCTGTGAGTAAAAAATTCTTATCATAATCTTTTTTTTGAGATGAGAAAATAAATTCAGATATGTTAAGTAAATTGCTATAGGCCAGTATAGCTGATATGATTGGGATTCCAAGTCAGGCTAACAGCAGTTTCATGCCAAACTTCATGACACTCTCAGTCTGCAAACATGTGGCTTGGTCTTAATTCTAAAAATGAAATTTGATTTTTTCTAGACCATAATATAAAAAGCCACAAGGAATGTGACTCTTTCTAGCACAGTAATCAATTGCTCCAGAGGTCATGAAGCTGAGATTTACTGATTATGTATAGAATCAGTTGAGATGCTTAATGTAGAATAAATAAGAAAACCTACATCAACTTTAAACAGGAAACTATTGGCTCATATAATGAAAAGTCTATAGAGAGGACAGGCTCTAAGCACAATTTGATCCAGAGTTTCACAATACCATCAAAGCTTGGCTCTGTGATTCTCTTGGCTCAGCTCTATTCTGTGTGCTGGTTTTGTCTCCAGGCTGGGAGCCAAGATAGCTACAGCAAGTCTAGATTTCTCATCCACATACAGTATTACTATGGTATCCATGCGTCCCCCAAAGTTCATGTGTTACAATCTTAATCTCCAATGTGGCAATATTGTGTGGCAGTACCTTCAAAGGGATATTGGGTCTTTTGGGCTCTTCCCTTATGAACAGATTAATACCATTGTCAAGATAGTTTGCTTGTTGTAAAAGGGAGTTAGATATCTCTTCCTCTCTTCCTCTCATGCTTTCTAGTCCTTCACTGGCAGATGTGAAAGGAAACCCTTGCCAGATGCTAGTGCTATGTTCTTGAACTTCCCAGCCTCCATAAGTATAAGAATTACATTTCTGTTTTTCATAATTTACCCAGGCTTTGTAATAATGTTTCAACAACACAAAATGGACTAAGACAGCACAAAATGGTACCAAGAGTGAGGTTATGGCTAAAATAAACACTTCAAAATATGGAAGCAGCTTTGGAACTGATTAGTAAGTAGAGGCTGGAAGAATTTGGAAGAACAAAGTAGAAAAAAAAAAAACTTCATTGCCATAAATGGAACTATAAGAGCAATTGTGATGAGAAAAGAACAAAAGAACTGTTCAGAAGAAAAGAACAGCTATAGTGAAAGCCTAAATATTCTTAAGGATTACTTAATTGGTCAAGTTCAGAATGTTTATAGAAATATGAATAGGAAAGGCAATTTTGATAAGGCTTCACACAGAAATTAGGAACAAGGTATTACATACTAGAGTGAAGACCGTCCTTGCTAAAAAGTGGCAAAAAACATGTGTGCCCTTGGACTTTATGGCAGAGCAATAAACTAAGATATCTGGTGGAGTAAATTTCTAAGCCAAACACAGAAGGAGCTATTTGGCTACTTTTAAGAGCAAAGAGTAAGACACAAATGGAGAGAACTTATTTAAAGATGGAATTTTTCATTAAAAGGGAAGCAGAATGGAAAAATTTGGAAAATTCACAGTCTGACCAAGATAACCAATATGAAATCAAAGGAAATTATTCTCCTGCATTAATACTTAATGTTGGTTTCCCTATTGTATTTTGGACTTACTTAGGCCTGCTATTCCTTTCTTCTTGCCTATACCTCCCTTTTTGAACGGGAAAGTCTATATTGTGCCTGTCCCAGCATTGACTGTTGGATGCACATAACTTTTACAAGCTCACAGCTAGAAAAAAACTTGCCTCAGGATAAATCATGCCATGAGTTGTACCCATCTATAATTTAGATGAGATTTGACCTTTGTATTTTGGGTTGGTGCTGGAACAAGTTAAGACTTTTGAGACTATTGGGATGGAATGAATATATTTTTCAAATTGGGAAAGACATGAATTTGGGGAGCCAAGGGTAGAATACTATTGTTTTAATGTGTCCCCTACAAAACATATGTTGGAAGCATAATCTCCAATACAACATTGTTGGGACCTGGGGTCTCATTGGAAGTGGTTATGTCATGAGAGATAAAACCTCGTGAATTAATTAATACTCATTCTGAAAGGGCTTGAGACTGTGAGTTCAATCTCTTATTTTCTTGTACATGCTTTCTTGTCTTTCTGCCTTCAGCCATAGGATGATGCCCAAGAAGGCCCTTATAAGACACAGTCCTAATTTTTGACTTCCTAGTCTCCAGAACCATGAACCAAATACATTTATTTTCATTATAAAGTACCCAGTTTGTATATTCTCCTATAGCAGCAGAAAATGAACTGAGACAAGTACCATTACAGAGAGTAGGAAAATCTGTGTTCAAGTTTCTAAGCTCCAAACATGAGTTCTGAAATTCTCTAAGTCAATCAGTTTAGGTCATAAGTCAACTTCCTAGTAATTACCGTTGACAAGAGGATTACAGGTGATGATTGACTCAGCATGGGTAACATGCTTTATTCTTTGGGCCAAGATATCTAAATATCTATACATATTCACAGTGAAATTCACAAGACATACTGGAAAAAGGTAGGGGAAAATAGGTGGTGAGAAATCAAGCAATATGTGTCCCTGCCCCCTATTGTGTGTTAGATTTGTACACCATATTCAAACTAAACCTAAAACTCCAGTGAAATAGGAATTAAATCCACTGTGGAAATTAAAATTCTGATGATTACAGTGTTATGTAAGACAGATTTTTAAATAATTTTGTATGGCTTAATAGGTTCTGTTTTCTACTAGCAATTTGACTATTCTATATAGAAATTGTGTCAGCTATTGAGTCATTCAGGTTTTTTGATTAAAGAGCAAAATCATGGATTTCGCAGCAACTTGGATGGAACTAGAATCTATAATACTGAGTAACCTCTCACAGAAACAAAGATC